>PVJL010003762.1:22039-141904 GCA_004026885.1 Lyroderma lyra
GGAGAGAGAAAGGGAGAGAGAGAGAGAGAGAGGATGCCGGAAGGTGGGGAGGGAGGAAGAGGGGGCGGAGGAGGGGAGGGGGCCAGCTCGGATCTGTCAGCTGCACCCCCAGAGAGGGGAGGAGGGGTGGGTGGAAGGGGGGGTAGAAATGATGCCGTGGCAGAGGAAAGCAGTGGGAGGAGGTGAGGATTGGAGGGTTGGGGGAGAGAAGATGCCGGAAGGTGGGGTGGGGAAGAGAGGAGAGCGGAGGGAGGGGGCCGGGGCGCCCACCTTTGTGCATGCCCGTGTAGGGGTCTTTGAGCACCGTGAGCTCATAGATGCGGCCGAACTGCTCGAAGAGTGGCTTGAGGTCCTTCTCGTCCAGGTTGCGTGGGATCTGGCCCACGAAAAGCTTGATGGCGTCCAGGTCCTTCATGCCGTCGGGCTGCCCCCCGGGGGGCTCGGGCCCGCTGCTGCCCACCGGAGAGGGCCGCGGCTGCAGGAGCTGCTGCTGCTGCCGGCGCGCCTCGCTCTCCGTCAGGCGGGCCATGGCGGGCGAAGGCGGGTGGCGGGCGAGGGACCGAGTCGGCGACGGTGGGCGGCGGGCGGACTCGCAGCTGGAGCGACGGACGCCGCCTCCCGCCTCCCTCCCGCCCCGTCCCCGCGCCCTCCTCCCTCCTTCGTGCGCCCGCTCGCTCCAGCATCAGGACCACAAAAGGGCGGCTCCGCAGCGGCCCCTGGCGGCCGGCGCGCGCGCCACCATCCCGTTTTCCGCCTGTCGCCTCCCTCGCGCACCCAGCACCGTGCCTCACCCTTCGGTCCACAGCCGCGTCCCGGCGCCCAGTCCAGACGGGGTAACTGAAGCCAGCGGGCCCGCAACCTTTGCCGTCTGGGTGGGTGACGGCGGAGCTTCTGGCAGGACAGACCTGGTTTCCAGATGGCACTGGGTCCTCCCACTGATAACAACAGGAAAATCATTAAAACTAGCGCCCAGTTTTATAGGATGCTTAATGGGCATTTACTGGGCTGCCCTTTGCACTTGTAAGTATACTACTCACTATTATTATTATTATTATTATTATTAATAATAATAATAGCAACAAGAAAGAAAACTTTGATAATACATACTATGTGTCAGGCATCGTGGTCAGTAAGTTTATAACTTATTGAATAGAAATAGCAATCATTGTGTTACATCAACAGCAACCAGAAATAACACTTTTTGTAACACTTGTTATGTGCACACACTTCAAAATATTTCAAAGGATATTGACGCATCTGGGGCAACCGCTCCATGGGCATCATATTGTCCCTACTTAAAACTTCCCAAAATTTTCCTAAAATTAAAGTTGAGTCCTCTGGGCAGCCCCCAAAATCCTACACAACCTGCCCTCACCTCCTCCCTCTCTCCTCCTCACTCACTCTGCTTCAGCCAGACAGGCCTCCTCACTGCTCCTCCAACATGCCAGGCAGGGTCCTGCCCCAGGGCCTTTGCACTGGTTGTGCCCTCTGCCTGGGATGCTCTTCCTTCAAATGGTGCAGGCTCACTCTTCAATCCCCTATCACTTTTTTCTGTTCAATTTATCTAAAAGTGTTCAGCCACCATCATTACCTCCTTGCTCAGGCTTTCTTTTCCTTCCATTGCATTTATACCCATTTAAATTGAATTCCAATATGTGGTATATCTACTTGATTACTGATAAAGCAGATAGCTCTTTCTAGAAGACTGTAGGGAAGGCTTTAGAAGGAAAATGCAGGGAAGGCTGCTTACAGAGTGACCTTTGAGCAGAAATGAGAACGGGGCAGCAAGTGCCAAGGACACTTGAGGCAGGAAGGGTCCTGATAGGCTGGAGGAACAGCAAGGAGACTGAACCAGGGAGAGTGCCACGATGAGCCACTGGGGGGCAGTCTACCAATCCTGACGTTTTTATTTTTAATTAATTTTCTTTACTTTAAAACAAAGGCAGGATCAGTAACAATGCTGTGCTGAGCCAAAGAAAAACCTCAGTAATACTGATTCTATTTAAAATGATGACATTTTATTCATCGTGAATTTTTTGCATTAATTTTATTTTTAAAATATTGCATGAAAATATTCTTTATTGCATTAATTTTAATTTAAAAATATTTTGCAGTAAAATATTCTTTATCTTGACCATTGAGTCTGTTGGCATCCCTTTAAACTTTGCTTCCCTGGCAAGCTCACCCTGGTCCCTGCACTTTCCTCACAGAGGTAAATGCTGTTCCTATACCTATTTTACAGCAGGGCAAACTGAGGCCCAGGGGACATTGAGTCACCCGTGCAAGGTCACACAGTGAGAGTGCTGGGGTTTGAACCCAGCCAGCCTGACTCCAGAGCCCACACACTTCCCAGCATTGCACACTGTCTTCCCTAAGGCCATGTCTTCCACTTTAGGCAAACAAAGCCTCGGTCTCCTGATTTCCCAAGTGAGAGTAGAGAGTGAATTGGTGAAGCCTTTGGCATGGATTCAGTGAGCTCGTGGGTGAGGCTTAGCATAACACCTGGGACATCCTTAGGGCTCAACAAATGGCTCTTGTCAGGACTGTTACAGCAGCCCCTGCCCAGCCCCAGACAGAAACAGGGTATCAGGGTTAGGTGAGGGGCAGAGCCAGGGCGAGGTCATGTCATGTCATTCTAACAGCGCTCCACCCCTGGTCTCTGATTCTCAGCTTGTGGCCCCAGGCTGGGCTGGTGGAGCTGGGTCGCAGACAGGCTCTATCTCCACGCAGTCCCGATCAGGATGCTCGGAGCCTTGTGGGCTTTTGATGTGCTGGAGAGTTATTTAAAAAAATAAAAATTAAAACTCATGAGTCCTCCTGTGAGCCCAAGATGATTTCCTCAGCCTCTTTCTTCCACCCAAAACAAACTGGAGGGAAGGGGTAGGTAGGAGACCAGTCTAGCTCCAGTGTAACCTCTGGAAACTTAAATTGAGCGTTCTACCTCCTGAACAATATTCATCCCTGGAGTTTATTCCCTGACCCAGATGACACAACTCAGCCTATCAGGGAATGGGTCAGGCAGAGAACACTGAGGCTGCATGCCTGAAAGCACTTATTATTAGCCAGAGAAAACCAGATCACATCAGCCCACAGTTCGGGCTGTTACTGAAGCAGCAGCAAGGGCTGGGACAGAGACTATAAGGGAAGCCTGGTCGAAAGTCACTTGGCTCTCTGGGCCAGTTTCCTCAATAACCTGCCCCAGGGCTTTTGCACTTCCTCAGGGTTCATGTCCCAGAATAGGGTTTCTCAAAATACTTACATAAACTTACAAAAATTTATCTTACAGAAAAACTGGACATTTGGGGGGCCATACTGTTCACTGTGGGAGGCCCACCTGAGCACTGTGGAGGTTGAGCAGCATCTCTGACTCCACCCACTTGGTGCCAGGAGAACCCCCAGTTGTGACAACTATGGATGCCCCAGGCATCGCCCAGTGTCCCCTGGGGGACAGAACCACCTCGGGTAAGAACTGCTGATGAGGACAGATCATGCACTTACCTCAGCAGAGGGGCAGGGTTGGGGTCAGAGGCAGGGTCCCACTGCACTTTACAGACGTGCCAGCGTGGACATCCTGCTAAGAATGCAGAGCCCGGTCCAGCAGGTCCAAAGTAGAACCTGGGACTTGGAATTTTCTCACAAGCCTCTAGGTGACGGGAGCAAAAGTCTGGGGAGATGTCCTCCTTGTTCCAGTCCTGACTTTTTTTATTGTTAGATTTATTGGGGTGACACCGGTTAACAAGAATTACATGGGTTCCAGGTGTACAATCCTCCAGTGCATCGTCTGTGCATTGCATTATGTGCTCACCACCCAGAGACAGCTCTCTTTCCATCACCATGCACTTGACTCCTCCTCCCTCCTCTCCCACCCCAGTTCCGCTTTACACAGCAAGGTTCTTATTTCCTAGGTCTTCGGTGTGAAAAGGGCTGAACCCCATGGAGAGGAGTGAGAAAAACTCCTGGTCCTTTCTGGGTCCCCCCAACCCGTATTCCCCTCTGCCAACAGCCTGGCTTTCTGCTTGGGGTGGAGGTGGCAGGGTCAGCAGTGGGGTCAGGGTCATCTAGTGGGGCAGGGTCAGCGGTGGGGTCAGGGTCATCTGGTGGGGCAGGGTCAGCGGTGGGGGCCCAGCCTGGAGCTGCCCTGTGCTTGGGCCTCTGCCCCTTGGTGGTCTCTGCACTGGCAGCTTGAGTATCTTATTGAGTGGTCAGCGTCACCCTGTCCCCTCGACCCTGATGCCATCAGCCCTGTCCCCGCTAGGCCTCAAGTCCCTTGCTGCCTAGGCTGCTTACAACTCTTCTGGCACATTCTCAGGGGTTGAAGCACTCCTACCTTACCAGGGCCTACAGGCTTGAGACATGTCACTTGGGAACAGTACCTCAAAGTCCCCACCTGTCCCAGATGCCCCCGTCCTCACATATCTACAGACACAAAGCAGAGATCTCCAGTCACCACACCCCCGCCACTCCACTGCCTCCCCTCCACCGGGAAGGAGCTGCCCATTTGCTCCCCTGCTGGAACCCCAATGTTGGCCCAGATCCACCCAGCTCCCTGATCCCAGCACTTGGCTTCAGGGATGGGAAAGGATTCCTCACGGGGCCAACCCTGCGTTGGTTCCCCTCTCAACGAACTCGACTCCCTGGACAGGGTGGAGGGCTGTGAGGTCTGAGGCACAGCTTGGTTACTTCCAAGCCCGTCTAGGGGTGGGGGAAAGGGAGGGAGGGACGGGGATGGAAGCAGGAGTGAAGACCCAGCCCATGCCCCACCCCCAGGGGTCGCAGCCCCTTCCCCCATCCCCCCTTTGATATGGCTCCACCCCCAAGGACCACTGAATTCTTTCCCTGGGACGGCCCCTGTGGGGGGGTAAGTGTGTGCTATATTGAACTTGGGAGTATTCAGTGGGTTTTTTTCCAAAGTTAGGGTGAGAAAGAGAGGAACATTCTCAATCCTGAATGAGCCAGCCCCAGCATGTTCCTGCAACTGCAATCAGAACTGCCCAGCTCCATAGATTGTGCAATTCCGTTCACATTAAATGCCCAACAGGCACATCCAGAGACAGGAAGTGGGTCAGTGGGTGCCAGGGGCTGGGGAGGGAACGGGGAGTGACTGCTGATGGGGACAGGGATTCTTTTAAGAGTGATGGAATGTTCTGGAACTAGACAGAGGTGATGGTTGCATAACTCTGAATATATTAAAAACCATTGGGTGGTACACCTGAAAGGGTTAATTTCATGGTATGTGAATATATCTCAACAAAGCTTTTTGTTTTTTTGTGTTTTTTGTTTTTTTGGTTTTTTTTTTTTTGAACAAAAACTGTGAAGGACATATCTACCTCCTTTTTGCCACAAGACTTCAAGGCAGGATAGTTCACCTGTCTGCATTTCCCTTTTGTCTTCTATAAATTGAAAATAGAAGCAGGTATGTAATCTCAATGAACAAATGTACAAGGAGGCACGGAACAAGAAAAATCCCCACATGGCGACCAGCAGAGTGATCCCGGATTCGGGCAGGACTCATCAGTGGGTGTGGGAAAACCCTAGAGGGTGCCATTTGAGGAGTAACGATGTATTTGCCCCGTCTCAAAGCATCTGCCCACAACGTGCTTATTAATCACCAAGGGGAAGATAGTGACTCTCCAGCAGACAGAGCCTATTATCCATGCAACCAGGGCTCACATCCCAGGAATGCCACACTGAGGACACACCATCCCCACTTTCACCTCATTACGTGATATGCTCACCCCCACCCCCAGAATGCATAAGCTAAACTCCATCCTGTGGAAACACGAGGAAACTCAAAATGACGGGCATCTTCCAACCGCCTGGCCAGGATTCAACACACATCAAGATCGTGGGACACAAAGACAGGAAACCAGTCCAGGGTAAAGGCCACTAGACAGATCCCCAGGGTGCAGTGCATGATCTGGAATGTTCTTTACTGTGAAGGATGCTGCTGGGGACCAGAGCAAACATGTGAATGAGGTCTGTAATTTGTTAATACTATTGTATTGGTCATAATCATTTTCTGATCCGAGTGATTGTTCTAGGAGGAGAGGAGAATGCCCTGGATTTTAGGAAATACACTTGGGTGTATTTAGCAATGCAAAGGGTGGAGACAGACAGACAGATGGAGGGAGAGGAGACAGAGACAGAGACAAAGATAAAATAAAGACGGTAGAATGTTAACATTTAAAGGACAGATGAAGGGTTTAGGAAGTTCTGTGTACTATTCCTAGAACATTTCTATAAATCTAAAACCATGTCAAAATAAGAAGTTAGAAAATAGAAAGGAAATGCTTGTGGAATGCTGGGCAATATACTCAATTTTTCCCTTTCCCATGCAGGTCAATTGGCCCGTGGCCCCCTGCCCTACCGCCTGGCTATGGGCTGGCATCTGTCTTGTACCCCACTTGCAAGCATCACCCTCATTTCCCTCCTCCTGGGAAGGAACCAGGCGTAGATTAGGATGCCCATGTGACTTGGGCCAACGGTGAAGCTTGCACAGCCCCTTGGAAACACATTTCCTTTTGCACTCCAACCAGCGCCCATGCTCAATTTGCTCTGGGCCTTTTGTAGGTCAAAGGGTGTTGAGTCATTGGTAACTCTCAGAGCTGAGATTGAAATGTCAAAAGAAGCTACCAATGTATGTCCGGTGCAAAATGGATGTTGTGCTATCTAGTGGTAGTCAATGCTTTTCCACTATGAAAGAAGTAAAAACAGGGTAGAAAGAGCCGAGGGGTAAGCATCTCAGAAGCCACATGGTCTCTGCTCCAGCAGCTCCGCTCCGCCCTTCAGTGTGAAAGCAGCCATAGAACATGCACAACCGAGTGGGCGCAGCCAGATGGCAATAAAACTTTATCTACAGCAGCCAGCGGCCCAGACTAGGTCATGGGCGGCAGTTTCCTGACCTGGTTAAACCCACTCCCTCCCAGGACGCCAAGAGGCACCTACGAAGGTTTGTGATGAGGTAAGTTGGTACAAGCTGTGCGTCCCTCAGCGGGGCATTGGGTAGATAGCTCCAGATCCCTTGTGAGGACAGAATACTATACAATGATGAAAGTGAAACACATAAAAGCAAGAGTTAATGTAAGATAAGGACAGTATGATGCTATCTGTATGTTTCAGCTTTACGAAAAGGTGTTGAATATTGTCTGTGTATAAAGGTGTGTATAAAAAATTATTTTAAAGAACAAAAAGGATATGGGCAGTCGATGATGCCTCTGAGAAAAAGGGGGAGAGACTGAGGCGGTTACAAGAAACATTAGCTTGTGTTTTATTGCCTGAAAACAAAGACCCTCAGGAAGAGGTCAAAGCCACTGGATGGGACCCTTCTGGGATCCTGCTGGAGGATGTGGTACCCTCTTTGGAGGATGCCTTTGCCCCAAGCATTTGCTGCCACCCAGGGCTGATGAGAACTAAGGTGATGATCACGGTCACTGAGGGAGCCTGGGCGGCCTGATTTCATTTCATCTTCCTAACAATCTTTGGGGGGGCCAGTGACCTTTCCAAATGCAAGTCAGGCCACATCCTCTTCTCCTCCAGCCACCTCCTCCCAGCAGTTCCCCATTGCATTGAGAATAAAATGCAAACACCTCATCAAACCCCCTTCAGGTGGCCTGACAACTCCCCCACTCTCCCCCTCGCACCTCTGCTCCAGGCACACAAGCCTCCTTGCTGCTCCTCCAACACACAGGGCACCGTCCTATCCTAGGACCTTTGCACAGGCTGTGCCCTCTGCCTGGATCCCTGTCCTGGATCTCCATGGCTTAATCCTTGTCATTCTGATTTCACTCAAAAGCCTCCTCCTTGGGGAGCCATCACTGTCCACCCTCCAGGTATTTTACTTGTTACTTATCTTCCCCAGTGAACGTGGGAGCTTCAAGGCAGCTGGTACAGGGTCTCTCATTCTTGGCAAACGGCAAGAGGGCAAATATTGGTTGACTTCACAGTTGAATGAGACTAATCTGTACTGGCATGATCAACGGTTGCCTGGGGACAAGGAGGGAGCAGGGAGAGGTTACAAAAGGGAGCAAGGAAACCTTTACCACTTCAATACAGTGCCAGCTTCACAGGTGCATCTCTCACTGCATGCCTGTCATGTCTGCAAGCAGCTGTTTAAGAGAAATACTTTTAAATTTTTATATGAGTCTTATTTTCAAAACGAGACAGAATGTACATATATCCACATACACTGGGAAACAGGATGAAAACATACAAGCATGTTGATGATAGCCATCTTTGCCAGCTGGGGTTACTGGTGGCTTTCATTTTCTTGGTTACAGTCAATGGATCTTTTTGTGTAAAAAAGGAAAAGGAAGTATCAGTCCATGTTGGTGTGAGAAGGCGGGCTGGCCTTTCCTCTGAAATGTGGGGCATTTTCCCACAGTCCATGCTGGGGCCAAAGCCGCCTTCCAGCCTTATAGTGGGGTGGGGGACGGCAAGGGAGAGGGGTGGGGAGAAGAGGTGGCCATGACCCTGGGGATAGCCCAAGGAAACCCCTGACCAGTCTCCCCTCTGGGTCCAGCCCACACACATGTCCCAGAATCACCTTTCTAGCCCTTCCTCAGTGCTCTGGGAAACCAGCCCCTGCCCACAGAGGTCTGCCCACTCTATGCCCCTCCTCGGCTTCCACTGTCCAGCCCATCGTCTCCCACCTGCACCGGCAGTCCCCTTCACACTGACAACAAATCTCCTGCCTTTGCCATGTGCTCCCTGCAACATCCACCAGAAGGGGCCTGTGAGCACCCAAGTCAGGTCCTGTCCCTCTTGCCCACAACCCTCCGGGGCTCCTAACCTCCAGGTCAACTATCCCACAGTTCACTTTCTCGATCCCACCCCAATGTCCCTAAGTTGCATCTCCCAGGACACCCTGCCTCCCTCGCTCCCATTCCCTGGAGCACATGCTCCTGAAGGCAGACCTTTCATTGTTCATGGATGAATCTTAGAACCCAATGTCGATGCTCAATCGATATTTGTGGAGTAACAGAGAACTGATGGACCAGGCAAGGCCCTGGGTGTCTGGTGAAATCAGGCAGACCCTTGGGAGTTCCCAGAACTGGACCTCATAAACCCAGAGTGACTAGCTGCATTGAGCATCCCGGGGGCTGTGTCCCAACCAACCTCCCTTAAGTCTGGCATTGGCTAGGGTCGGCCTGGGATGTGGGGATAGCCTCCACACATGGCTCCCGCCCCCCATATTGGGCTGAATGGTGTCCTCTCAAATTCATATCCCATGGGAACCTGAGACTGAAACCTCATTTGGAAAGAGGACCTTTGCAGATGTAGTTAGTTGAGGTGAGGTGGTACTGGATTAGGGTGGGCCCTGAATCCGATGACTGTCCTTATTAGAGAGGCACACACAGAGGAAAGACACCACATGGAGATGGAGCCTCTGCCCCTAAGCCAAGGAACGCCACAAGACGGGACGGACCGCCTCGTGGCCTCAGGAGGAGGCAGTGCTGCCCACAGCCCCAGGAGCCCCTGGACAGGACACCGGAAGCTGATTGTTCGATATGGCTTTATTTTCTGATCGTCCGACTGCATCCCACAACCAGACTGAGCCCTGAATGGTCAGCGGTCTGGCTGAGCTGTCCTAGTGAGGAAGGACACTTGCTCACAACCTCAGATGGCACACCCACTGCTGTCACACTCACCAGTCCTCGGGTGGCATGAGCCCCCAGAAGTGGTTGGGCACTCAGTAAACAGTTTCTTGGGGAGTCACCTGGCAGGGTAAAGAAAACCCCCACTAAGAACCCAATCCCTCCAGCTAGCTGGCTTTGGGGAGGGGGCAGCGACAGGTTGGGTGGGGGTTGGGAGGGTCAGTCGCCCTGCCCCTTCCGGCCACTCAGACCACCCTGGTAGCTGGAGCCACTTCTCCTTTATGCTGACCCTCCCCTTAGCACTTAACACTTAATTGATTATATTGCTCATGAATTGGTACACCTGGGTCTCCCTGAGGTCCATCTAGCACTGGAGGCCTGTCCCCACCTCCTGAGTTCACAACCCACAGGTGCCTAGTTTGTGGAGTGAGGGCTCTGTCAAGGCCCCCGCGGAGCCCACCCCTTCCCCCCGGGTCATGTCTCTCCTGCAAGCTCTCCCTTGACACACCCCAACATATCCTCTTTTCAAATGAGGAAACAGGCCCAGGGACTGGGCTAAGCAAGTCAGCAGAAGCCAGTGGGTCTCCTGCTGGGGGCCTTTCTTCCTCCAGGGCCTCCTCTGACTGCCTCCTGCCTCGGGGCCTCCACAAGCACCTGGTTCCCCCTTGTGGGCCAGGGGCTTGGAGCCCAGAGAAGACTGCCTTGGGAGATGCTGGTGCTCCCTGGGCACAGCCAGAGGAAGCAAAGGCTCCAGAGCTGCAGTGACGAAGAGTGACACGGGGGTAGGCGGGGGGAGAGGTCTCCAGGCCTTCAGGGCACCAGCAGTCCAACGGGGGCTCAGGGGAGACGCATCCCTCAGCCCTGGCCTGGGTGGGGGATACAAAGCCTCCAAGGGAGGAGCTGCAACCCAGGAACCCAGAGGCTGGTGCCGTCCTCTCCAGACAAACAGGAAGAGAATATCCGAGTCACCGAGGGGGGTGGGGACAGAGTGGAGGACAGGCGCAGACCCCAAGGCTGTGCCAGGCGAGTTCCTTCATCCACAGCAGCCTGGAGGTCCTGAGGGCCGCGGGGCCATCTCCTAGGCCAGGGGCTCATCCGTGGCTTGTTCCCAAGTCCATGGCCTGGCCCCAGGACTCCACCAAACGCTCCCAGTGAGTCCGAAGGACAAAAAAAGAAAGAATCCCCCAAATCCTCAAGAGCAACACAGAAAAGCTCTGTAATTTGGGACTTCAGCTGCTGAGCAAGCGCCTGGTGGCTGTCAAGTTGTGAGGGCAGCAGGCAGAGGGCCCCAGCGCTGGCGGGGCCGCATCACTGTGTCTTGACCTTCAGGAGTAGTCTCTGAACTGTTTTGTACAGAAGGTCGAAGTGCTGGGGGCAGCAGGAGGGTGCGAGTGAGATCAGGAGTGATGGCAGTGACAAACAGCACTGCAAAAAGCCGTAGGGTCACCTGCATCAAGGCAGGACTCGCCTGGCCAGGCCAACCCCCCTACTTAAGACCCGCTCACTCACCTGGACTGCCGTGTAGGCCATCCCGAGGTAGGCGCCGATACAGACGGCCAGGAGCAGGTCGAAAATGGCTGGCTTGACCCTGGAGAGAGGGAGGGTCGGGGGTCAGGGGAGGGCGCGAGCCTTGGGGTCAATCAGCCAGCAGTGGGGAGATGCCAGCCTCGCTGTCCTATGGACCACAGCAGCTTACCTGTAGGCATTCATCACTTGCTTCAGCTGGTCATAGAAGACAAACTCGGGGTCCCTAGGGAGAGAGTGCATTCTCAGTGGGCTCACGCTGACGACCGGGCCAGGACCGGGCCATGTGTGGCCCCCAGACACCAGACCACTAGGAGGTCCCACCAGTCTAGGAACATGGCAGGGAGCACCCCCGTGTTTACCTGTTCGAGGCTGCCACTGCCCCTCCTGAGGAAGGGCTGCCCTTTATTCTGAAGTAAAGTCTTTCCTATTGTTTTGGGTGTTAAAACATACTCTTTAAAAATGAAACATCATCACTAGAAATTTGACTGGTCTAGGAAGCATTTCTATAGAGGGAAGGGGACCATGGGGGAGTAAGAGACCCTGGCCCCACTGCTGTGGGTCCACTCTGAGCCTCAGTTTCTGTCCAAACACTGGCTCGTGGGAGTGCCATGAGTCGGGAGAAGGGTGAAGGCCAAGTGAGGACACCGAACAGTCTTGGGGACCTCTCCTGCTTGTGAATGCCCACAGGCACCCCTCCTACCACAGAATCTGAGGTGCCTCCTCAGCCCAAGTGGGGAGCCTGAGAGCCTTCAGCAGAAAAAAGTCCAAACCCAGGGGGGCCTGCAAAAGGGAGAAGCACCTCGAGGGTAGGCAGGGACCCACGTACAGGCCACCTGACTCTCAGAACACAAAAAGACCAGAGGGTGGGTAGGGGTATAGGGCTGCCAGATAAAACACAGGACTTTAGTTCCTTGTGGATTTCAGATAAACAAGGAATAGGCTTTTAGTATAAGTATATCCCAAATATAGCAACGGATATACTTACACTAAAAAACGATTTGTCTGAAACTCAATTTAACTGGGAATGTTGTAATTTCTAGTTATCATTTTATTTTTGACCCAGTACTTTATTCATTTGCTCAATCTGACACCTGGGGTGGGGGTGGAAAATTCTAGAAGAGCCCACTCACTGGCAGGCTACGCTGTTCAGCCCGAGACGGGGTGGGGGCCATCTGCGCCTCACCGTTTGTCAGCCTTGATGTGATGCTGCTTCACCTCCTTCAGGTAGCGGCTCAGGTAGTGCTCCAGAGTGCTGAGGAATGTGCCGTCCTTGTCCACCAGCTGGGCAGCACGAGGCTGATTGGTGAGCCAGTCCATCACTGAGTCCAGCTGTTCCTCCTGGATCTGCTGTGAGGATGCAGCCATGGTCATGGAGACCCCTGCCCCCCACTACCCTGGGACCCCTGCCCATCCGGCCCAATGGTTACCATCTGCTCCGTGAAGACTGGCATGTCTGGGGGCGTCCCCTGCAGAGAGAGAAAGGGTCAGGCCCTGAGTCCAGGCCTACCTAGCAGATCGGAGTGGGGAGCCTGTGGCCGTAGCAGGGGTCTCACCTTCTCGGTCAGGTTGTAGATGACTCGAGTCAGGGCCTCTGCGATGAGCCTCGTGTTGCGGGTCAGAGTTTTAGACTCAACCCGGGACCTTCAAGGGCAGATTGAAAAAAAAAAATCTATGTATTTGGAATCAGCATCATTTGTAATCACCAAAAAGCTAAAGCAATCACATATCTAACAATAATAAAATCAAGAAAAGCAGCATCCTTCTCCAGAAGGGGGGATAGCCTCTCTGCACCTCAAATTCTGCTGTAAAATGGGGGCCCTGCCCTCCTCACAAAGCCCTCGGGGGTATAGGGAAGTGGGCCTGGCTCCCTATGTCTGCCTGAAGTGACTGGACCCCTCTGGGCCTCAGTTTCCTCATCTGGAACATGGGTGGTCAGGATACCCACCTCTATAGATTGTTGAGGACAGAGTCAGTGTAACACCCAATAATTGGGTGAGATGACCGCCCCCCCCCCCCCAATTCACATCCACCCAAACCTGGGACTGTGACCTGATTTGGAAGTAGGGTCCTTGTACATGTGATTAGTTAGTGGTCACACTGGAGTAGGGTGGACCTAAATCCAATGGTTGGTGTCCTTTAAGAGGGAAATCTGGACACAGATACAGAGATCAGGGGGATGTGGTCACAAACCAAGGAACACCAAGGACTGCCAGCAACACAAACCCAAAAGAGGAACTCTGGGGGCAAAGATGTCTCTCATCTAAGTGGGTGTCAAGTACCAGGGTCTCGGAGATGGGGTGAGTGGGGGAGGTCCAACTCACTCTCTGGGTCCTGAGCCTCCTTCCCTTCTACTCTCCTTTGCTCTCAGCTCCCTCTGACCTGGAACACCCTTCTGGCTCAGGTCCTTTGGCTGCAGTATCCTGTACTCAGGAAGCCCTCTAGGAAGGCTTCCCAAAGCCTCAGGACCAGCAATGCCCTGACTGTGCCTGTTTTCTCTCTGGGTCGCACCAGGTTGGGCTGGGCCCCCTCCAGGACCACCTACTCATCTCCCCAGCAGATGCATATCCAGTAGCTAGGTCAATGCCCAGTGTGGGCCAACAAGAGGGCACAGGCAAACTGTCCCCGGCTCAGGGTTTGGCAACCAACACCACCATAAAAGCCCAGCCCCAATGAGGGCCGTCATGCCAGCAGGGACACTAACAGAATACTGAAATCTAAGACGGCAGAAACCAGAGGCACCCAGCATTCCAGAGAGTGAGACAGTAAGGAAGGGGTGGGTGAGGAGGGTGCCCCAGGAGGCACAAGCAGTGAGGAAGAGGACACAACTCTCTAGCCTGTGACAGTGTCGTGCAAACACCCAGGGGCAGAAGCCACAGGGAGAACTGAGGTGCTCCAGAGTCTAGGGGTCATAAACAGTGGCCGAGGGACCCCAGGATGTCCTCCCTGTCCCCAGCTGAGCAAGCCCAGGTGAGCCACCCTCCTTTGTTTCTCATGCTGCCAGACTTGCTACGGCTGTTCCCCACCACCGACATGGCAGATTTGTCCCCTCCAGGGACCCATGTCCATAGCCAGCTCCCGATCTGGAAGAAACGAGTTAGAATGGGCTTGTTTGCGGGGCCCAGTGGGTGGGTAGACGGCTGTGGGATGGAGGGGAAGGCCTCGGGGCCACACTCACCGCACGTCCATGATACTGCTGCGCTGGCCATCACGGTGGCTCTCCAGGTGGGACAAGGTAAAGGCAGGCAGCCGGCGAATAGCGAAGCGTTCGTGCTCCCAGGCCAGGATGTCCTCCGCCAGGTTGATTTTCTTGTGCACCATTGAGAAACGCACCTCCGGGAACTGGTGAGTGGCCACCTGCATGTGGCAGTTAGGAGGTCCCACCACCATGTAGTCCTGGCACCCCGCCAGTGTGTGAAAGGACCCCTCCCACCCAGCTCACTCCACAGACACTCATGCAGGACCCCGAGATCCCTAGTTCTTCCCCCAAACCCCACCCATTTAGAAAATGAGGAGGAAACTCACTTGCTCCCCTAACACCCCCCCTGAGCTCACTCAAGGTCCCAGGATTTACAGAGCATCTGGTCTGATGCCTGAACAATGGTAAACACTAGCTAATGAGGGACAATGAGGCAGGTGTCCCAGCATGGCCCCCAAATCCCTCAGAGCCTCAGAGAGCCTGTCTTCAAAATGGACACGTGCCTGGCACTAGCTTAAGCTGTTGCCCAGAGGCTCTCTCACCCCTGGGGGCACCCACCATGTCCAGCTCCCGCAGGAAGGCATGCTGCAGCGTCCCCTCCCTGGGCGGCTTGGACACGTGCAGGTGTAGGCTGTCTCCCCGGCCCACGGTGTCCAGGCAGAGGACAAAAGCCACATTGTCCTGGAGCAGGCTGGAATCTGTGGAAGCAGCAGGGGCTGACGGGGGGGAAACCAGGGACCCCACCCCTCTGAAGCCCCTGACTTCATGACTCAGGCCAGCTAAGGGTCACTAACCTGTGTGGTCCAGGTTGTCTTCCAACCAGCGCTTGGTCCCCTGATAGTTAAACTTTCCCCCTCCGGAGGCAAAGAACAGGAGATTATACCTGGAGGGTGAGGGGGGAGCGGAGGTGTCAGCTTTGGCAGGTGAGTGTCCAGGTCCCCGACAAGGAGGAGGTGGTCTCCCCCAGTACAAAATCCTGACCAGTCCTTAGGGCAGGGCTTCCCTATCATCCCACTGCTTACAATAGAACTGGGTCATCTCTGTGGGGGCCGTCCTGGACATTGTGGGGTGCTGAGCAGCATCCCTGGTCCCACCCACTGAATACCAGTTCTCCCAGCTGTGACAACCACAGAAGTCCCCAGATATCGCTCCTGGTGACTGCTCCCGAGGCTTCTCTGAGCTCTTAAACCAAGAGACGTCCGGTTTCAAACCACTGGGAAACAGACCCAGGAAGATAAAAAAATGAAAGGAACCCAGCACCATTTCTGGGACTGAAGCCAAGGCTGTCACAAAGAACCATGCCTCTGGGCCTCCCTTGCCCCCTGCCGCACCCATCCTACCAGGGCCACAGTGGTCCTTATAGGAGAAAAGGCAGAGGACCATGTGAGGATGGAGGCAGAGATTAGAGCCACACGGCCACAAGCCAAGGACTTGAGAGGACAATGGGCAGGCCGCAGAAACTGGAGGAGGCAGAAAGGACCTTGTCCCAGCATCTTAGGGGCAACTGACACTGTGGCACCTTGATCTTGCACTTCTGGCCTTTAGAACTGGGAGCATGAATGTCTTCTATTTCAGCCACCCCATGTGCGGAGTTTGGTGGCACAGCTTTAGGAAACCAACACTCTTCCCCCAGGGCAATGTAGTGTGTGGATAAACACACCAAGAATGACCTGGCCCAGTGTCCACGGTGCCGAGATGGGGAAGCTCTAGTATAAGTGACTATTTTCTGAGGGTTTCTACCACTGAAAGCACCCCGAACCCTTCCTGGGACCCGCAGCAGCAGGGCCTCCTGGGTGGGATTCCATGGGGTAATTGTGGGAGGGGCCTGGCCCACGGCAGCCCTTAACACACAGACACAGTTATTCCTGGGACTGGAACCACTTCTGGGCCAGGCGGCTCAAATGTAACCTATGTGGCCTAGTCAGCACATGGCCCCTCCCAGCTGGCTGTCACTTACGCGGCGTGGGTGCGCTTGTAGGTGTACAGCCTGGAGAAGAGCCGGGCGAGCTCTAGCAGCACGGAGATGCCGCTCCCGTTGGAGTCCGCGCCATGTGACAGCCACTACAGGTGGGCAAGAGAAGGCCAGCATTCACCCCCACACAGCCACGCACAGCACTTCACTACTCCCCCCACAGCAGCGGCCCATTCTGCTTGTCCCCAGTCTCGTCCCCAGTCCACGTTTAGAGCATAGCTGGAATCGCTGCCCTTCTCTGCTCAGAAGCCCAGACTCATGGCACCCCAATGTCCACAGGGCCAAGACACCAACATTGGAGGCCGTGTGGGTCTCCTGGCTCATGGCGACTCTGCCTTGTGCCCAGCAGGTAACTGTGCAACTAGGGCAGCCTCCGTCCAGCCTTGGCATGTGCACCAGGACCTTCGTGCCCCCACTGTGGGGAGTGTCGGCACAGGTTCCCTCCAACCAGACCACCAGCCTTCTGCACCATGAAAGCCCCTGCCACTCATCTCGGTTCTATGATTGAAAATAGTACTCCCAATGGGGTGATGACTAGTTCTCAGGGCAAGAAAAAAATCTTGGACTCCATAATGGCTTGGGAACCTCCCAAGGTCACAGTCCAAAAACCGACATATAGCATATTGATGGCATTAAAATTCAAGAGGAGAGGGCGACCATGATGCTCAGTGAGAAGCCAGACACACAGGGCCACAGTGTGATTCCCTTTATGTGAAATGTCCAGAACAGGCACATCCACAGACAGGAAGTGGGTTAGTGGTTGCCAGGAACTGGGAGAGGAGATGGGGATGCCTGCTAAAGGGGATAGGGTTATTTTTGGGGTGAAGGAACATTCTGGAATTAATGGTGATGATTATACAACCATGTGAATATACTAAACACCACTGAATTGTATGCTTTAAAAGGGTAATTTTTACATTATGGGAATTATATTTAAAAACTTTTAAAATTTTCAGACAGTAAGAATTTAGGACAAAAATGTCTAAAAAGTAATAATGAATGACGGAGAAGCATGTTCTGAGCTGACTGCTCAGGGCCTGTCTCTGGGCCCCCACCGGCCTAGGAGTTCTTCAAGTATGGGGTGGCCTTGGCCTTCCAGGTGATGTGGCCAGCAATAGCTGTCACTCATCTGTGGCACAGTCAGGAGCTCACGCCAGGCTGCAGGTCCACCTGCTATCAGCATCTGTTTGGTTCAGCTGGTCATTCTTTCAAAGCGACTTTCTTGAGGAAGGAAGCCTGTTTACACTCTGACCTCGCTGTCCCAAGGGCTCTGAGCATGGCCTCAGAAAGGCCTGCAGCCTGAAGCAGAGCTGAGTGGGCCTCAGACCTCTAACCTCAGACAGGCCAGCTTGCAAGGCTGGCCCTCCGCAGTGTTTGTAAACACATGGTTCACGCTGAGCACCCCCTCTTCCTGGAGTCTGGGATCTCCAATGTGCCAAGCAGAGAGGCCCATGTGACTAGCCCCCAGTGAGATCCCCTTGGGTACTCACTGCCTGGGTCTCTATCAGCCCCCTGGGGATGCACCTCACACACTGTCACATCTCATTTTAAGGAAATTAAGTGCTTCCTGTGGGAGGGACTCCACCAAGAGAGGACTCTGGAAGCATGCCATGAGGATGACCACCTACTGAGTTCTGGAGTCTTCCTGGCAACTTATCGACCAAGTATCCTGGAGACCCCAATAGACACCCTGGGTGGATTCCTGGCCCACCCACCTACCTGCCGCGGGGCCCTATGAGACCCACTCCAGCTTAAGTTCTGTCTCAGCTTCATGCTGACCCCCACCCTGCAGGGTCTTCATGGGGACCTGAGGTAGCACCTGAGGGCCCTCAGAGTGTGTGCTGCTGCTCTGACTATAGCTGCTGTCCAGAGACGCTTCAGCCTCTGTGCTGGGCTGAGCAGCATGGGAGGAAGGGTGCCCACCTCCCCTTCTCTGATACAAATACATACGTACAGGGGCCACTCCAAAGGCGTCATAGTGGGCCACGATGACAATGGTGGGAAGGTCCTCTCCACCCAGCCCCGTCAGCCGCCCCTGCAGAGAGACAGCCTGTGAAGCACCAGCCACCTGGAGTCCTGGCCACCAGAACAGCCCAGGCTGCCCCCAACCCAGTGGGGAAAGAGCACATTTTTAGCTTTGCTGGCTCTATGGACTATTCTACAAGTCAGTCAGGGACAACAGGTAAAGGAATGGGTGTGGCCATGTGCCAATAAAACTTTATTTAGAGAACAGGCTGAAGGCCAGCTTTGGCCAAGGGCTGCTTCAGCTACTAGAATCCGCTCACTGTTCTTCCAGCATGCTTCTCCCCCTGGAAATCAAGCCCACCCTTCAAAGGCTGAACTCCAAGACAGTGGCTAGAGTGGATAGAATTCTGCTAATGGGGAGAAGCAGTTGGGAATGGAGACCCAAGAGCCCCATGGGGTCCAGGTCCCAGCACTGGCAGGAGAGAGTGGTAGGGAGGCTGAGTGCCCTGCTTACTCCTTGCCCCCTGCTTCCCATGTGAATAACAGGGAGGGTGGGGGTTTCACGGCAGCACAGACATTTCCAAAACCAAAGGCCATGGAAGCTGGGCTGGCAGGTTGTAACAGACGCCCAAATGGTGAGAAGGGCCCACAAGACCCTCAGTGGCTCTGTCTGCTGCGACCCCTCAGGAAACCAGACCAACTGCAATTGAACCTGACCTCTGGGAGCCTGATAACAAGGACTCTGGCTAGTGTGGGTTTTCTCTGCCCAAATCACAATCTCTTATGCAATCTTAAAAGGTGTATTCATCAGATTATCTATCAACTGCTCAGAGACTATTGCAGCTTCTCCTCGGCCTGAAGCAGCCTGTCTGGTCCTGGTCTCTGTAGGATGGCCCACTCTACCCAGAGCCCTGGGCCTCTCCTCACTGCCTGCCCCTTCACTTGGCTCTAGGCCTCTCAGCCTGGACGTCCCTGAGTGTCCCTCGAAAATGAGGGAGAAATTCTTCAGGGCAGAGATGGCATCTCGCCCACTGCTGCCTCCTATGTATAGTAGGGACTCAAAAAGTACTCACAAGAAGGCATGGGACTCTTGACTACTGACTCTATGTTAAATAGCCCTAAGGCTAACTCAGTCCTGGGAGGTAAGGGGTAGCCAACAGTGTGGCTGCACCCCAACTTTCACCTGAGCCCACATACTGACACAGGGGTGGGGGGTTGTTGAGCAGTTTTGCACCATCAGGTATAAGCCCCTGGGGATTTGGACGCACAAAAGTCCCATTAATACTAAAAGCAGTGCCTTGCCAAAGCTGAGGGCTGGGGGAGCACCATGCTCACTATAAGTTCTTAGTGACAGTCTACTGGGCACTGGGCACCAGGGTAGGCTCTGAGGATGAGACAGTGGTCTCAGCACCCCCCTCCCCAATCTCAGGATCTCGACACAGCAAGCAGGGCTGGGGCACTCACCTCCACACTGGTGATGAGCCAGTCACTGACGGCCTTGCTCTGGACCCCACTGGTGACCATCTGGAAGCCATTGGCAGTGGCTGTGTGGAGCAGCACTGGAGATAGGAGTGGGGAGGGTCAGGCTGGGGGTTTTCTGACCAGAGCCATCATCCTTGTCACCCCAATACCTGGGATCCTAGGGGTTCAGTCCACACAAAACTATATGCAGAACTTACCACATGAACTAGAACACAGGGCGATGACTGGACACAGGAAAGAGCCTGGTGCCCAAGACAAGAGCTGGTGAGAGTCACCTAGGTGGGCAGGGAGTGCTCAGGGCACCCTCACTCTACGGGACCCTTAGGCCTCCATTCCAGAATTAGAGGCATGTGCATCCCCTTTGACCCAGCCTCCCAAGGATCAACTCAGCATCCACAAGATGGTCGCCCTAGGGGTGACCCAGAAACAGGAATCTTCCATCAAATGGGCCCCGATTCATGAACCCAGCCCTAAAGCCCAAAAGAGCAACCAAAGGTTGATAGCTCGCTCATGACCAGATAGGAGGCAGTGCCTGCCTTGTTCAGTGGAAGGAGACAGGACTCTTGGGGATGCTACTTTTTCATTTGGGGCCAGCTACTGAAAATACTTGTGAATTCATGTTGCCTTGAGTCTGTTTCTGTTCTTTACCCATTTAAAAACACAATCATAATGGGTATGTGAGATGCTGTCATTGGAGGAAGCTGGAAGAAGAGAGACCCTCAGTAACTTCTAAGTCTTACTCCAAAATAAACAAGTTATTTCTAAGAAAGACAGTTATGATCATCATTTATAATTTTATATCCCGTTTTTTTCTACTTACTGATGTAAAATAAGCAATTTCCCATGCTTCTCAAAAGTCTAACCCAGTATCATTTTTAAGGGCTGCATAATATTCCACCAAGGAGCCAACTGCTCCTCTTTCCTGCTCTAACTGGAAATTTAGGTCTTTCCAAAAACTCACTCATCTGCCACAATGCAGATGGCTGCTGTCATGACTTTCATCTAGACCAGGGGTTGACAGACTTTTTATATAAAGGGCCAGAGAGACAATATTTCCTGCTCTTCAGGCCAGGCTGTCTGCCACAGCCACTTAACTGTGCTGTTATAGCATGAAAGCTGTCACAGACAATAGGTAAGCAAATGGACAGAGTCATGTGCCAATAAAACTTTATTTACATTAACAGGCACCTGAGGGCTGTAGTTTGTCAATCCCTAATCTACCGTCTCGTGCAGCTAACCACCTGGCCAGAACTGAATCTGTGTCTACAACTTAAACACATATCACAAACTGTTTCCCCAAGGAGCTGGGCCGAGTGTACCTGTGTGGACAGGCTTGCCTGCCTCGTTCATTCCTGTCAGCTAAGTATTTTCTTCCTGTTACACCTTCTATTTTGATAGGTGACAACAGAGGACTGGGTGGTTCCTTTTGTCTTGTGTTCCTTTAATTTTTGCTATCTCACTCTTGACAGTGACCCATTCTTGCTCCCAGCTCACCACAGTGTCCCCAGTCCATGGGGTGGAAGGAAATGGGTTTTCTCTTCTCCCCAAGAATGCTGCTGACCCACCCTGACCTATACATGCAGCAGGTAGAAGGGACAGAGAACATCAAACAGATGCCCATGCTGCATTTTCCATGAACAGCCAGAGGCTTGAGGACCATATCAGTGGTCCTCAAACTTTTGTTTGCATGGAAATCAGCAGTGGGGCAGGGTGGGGACTGTAAAATGCAGAGTCCTGTGACACAGTATGTCTGAAGCAGAACCCGAGCCCACCTTCAGCAGCAGAGGCAGAGCCCTGGGAGGCGGAGGCGGCCTGTGTCTGCTCATAGATGGAGAGCAGGGCCTCGT
Source organism: Lyroderma lyra (assembly GCA_004026885.1). Taxonomy (NCBI): domain Eukaryota; kingdom Metazoa; phylum Chordata; class Mammalia; order Chiroptera; family Megadermatidae; genus Lyroderma; species Lyroderma lyra. The sequence goes on from PVJL010003762.1 coordinate 43,622, forward strand.
CTTCCACTGCAAAGTACACGGGGACGATGGTCTCCATGGCCAGCATCTCAGGCTCAATCTCCATGAATTGCTATGGAAGAGATGCATGTTTAGGTGGCACCTGGCCTGGGGGTAGGGGGGTGCCCAATGGCCGTCCCTGGAGGGCAGGCAGGCCAGGGCCCGGAAGCATATACCTCCTTTGAGGCAGCTAACGAGGCTAGGATTTCACTGAAGAGAACAGGGCAAGAGGGGGACCAGGGAGTGGGACAAGGACAGAGGGACAGGTGAGTTGTGGCAATGCCCAGGGCCCCCAGATGGTACCCAAAGTGGGCTAGGAGACCAGGCATTGGAGCCGGCCAAGCTGGGGAAAGGTCTGGTGTCACTGTGGGTCAGTCATGCCCCAACTGGCCATCAAGTGCTCAGGTGTAAGCGGGCAATGGGTGCTGGCCTTCCAAGCTGATGGCAGGGACCCACACAGACAGAAGGCATGAACTGCCTGACATTGAGCTGGTTCTCAGGAGGCATGGGCTCCCCAACCCTGTTTCCCGCTGCCCCACACTCCCTTCTCATCTGCAAAAGCATCTTCACCCCAGGATCTTGGGGGATCCTATCAGACACCATTCATTCAAAGGAGATCTCTCCCCCTCAGCACTGCTGATATCTGGGCCAGGTCACTCTCTGTGGGAGCTATCCTGGGCACGGTGGGGTACTAAGCACCATCACTGGCCCCACTTATATGATGCCAGGAACATCTGTCCCCAGACATCACCCAGTGTCCCCTGAGGTCAGAGTCATTCCAGGGGATAGGACCAATGATGAAGGACAAGGGCTCAAGGAAGTGAAATGATGTGTCCAAGGCTGACTCCGAACCCAGCATTCCTTTTCACAGAAGCTTCTGGACCCAAGCCTGTAGGGAAGGTAGGGGCGGGGGCTCACCCGGATGACGTCCTGGGGCACAGCGGCTGTGGCCCGGGGCAGGATGATGACCACGGCGCCGGCTGACTGCCGCAGGGCTTTCTGGTACCGCTCATAGGAGAAGTCTAGCAGCCGCATTAGCACGCAGCGGCGGCTCAGCACGTCTGCGTCAATGGTGCGTGCCTCCGTGTTGAGCACCGCGTTCCGTGTGCCTGTGGGGTCGGGGGAGGGGCTCCTTCAGAAGAGCACCAGGACCCGCCCCCGCAGACCAACTCGGGAACCCTCAGGTTCCGCCAGCCCACTGCCCACATACCCCAGCACATCTACCACGGCCAGCATCTTGCTGCCCATGAATGCAGGGCCCGTTTGAACCCGAGAGTTGCAGGGCCTTTTGAGAACTGAATGAAAGCCAAGACCCTTTCCCCTGGAAAAATTCACAGGCCCACCCTCCCACAGCTCCCAGCACACTAGGACAAACCCAAACTCTGGCTCCAGGTGACCTGAGCCCGGCGGCCCCCTCCTGCCAGGCGCATCCCCGCCTCCACAGCTCTAATGTGGCGTTGGTCATTTCCCTGGGGCCTCGGCACCATCTAGAATGCTTACAGCCATCTATTCCCCTAACTAGACTGGGGTTTGGGAGACAGGGACCTCGTTCACTGCAGTGTCAACCCAGCATCAATGGCCACGTCTAGCCGATGGGCTCTTGATGAACACCAGCCAGAAAAAGAAATGAATGAATGCCAAGTACCCTGCTGACCCTCAGAAACTCCAGACATGCCAGGGTCTGTCCCTCTCAGCACAGGTGACATTGGGGTTGGGTCATTCTATGTGGGGGGTTGTTCTGGGCACTGTGGGGGTCTGAGCATCCCCCATCCCCACCTCCTAGATGCCAGGAGTACCCCCTGTTGTGACAACGGCAGACATCACCCAGTGTCATCCCCCACTTCTCTTCTAAGAGCTTGGGATGGATCCAGAGACTTGTGGGGAACCAGAGGCTGAGTCCTGGCCAGTCCCCAGACACTCATGAGCTTCTCCCAGGCAACTGAATCCCGCACCCCACCGGACAAGAAGTGGCAGGATGGAACGAGGATGGCGCAGAGAGCTTCCCTAAGGCCAGATGGGTCCCTTTGGGAACATAGCATGTGACTACTGCTGCCCCAACAGTTCCCAAAGAAGCTGTGCTGATGTTAAATGCAGGACTGTGGAGGGGTTACGTCTACGTGTTTCTCACAGGTACATGGCACACAGTGGCAGACCCTCGGGGACCATCTGTCTCACAGAGTGGGTAAAGGGAGCTCAGGCAGACCCGCAATGCCAGGGCCACCAGCCTAGCATTTAGCTGGAAAGCTGCGAGAAAGCTCGATTCTTATGTCAAATTGCCTCAATGGTAAGGGCAAGCAAGGAGTCCAGAACGTTTCAAATGCTGCAGGCCACAGCGAGCAAACAAGCTATAACAACAAATGGTCTGGATGGGGCTCCCAGGACCTCCAGTTTGAGCCCCAGGCAGTGAGCACTCAAAATAAGGACATAGAGAAGCAATCTGGATTCCCCAGGAGCCAGACCTTGAGCAATCCTGGAAGTGGAGGCTCAGGGGAGGCAGCATCCAGGTGCTCTGAGGTGGGCCTGTGCTAGGCTACACTAAGCCATGGTAAGCCGCAGGCTCAGGGCCAGGAGCCTAGGTCCCTGCCTCTGCTTTCCAGGAACTTGCTCTCTGGGAAAGTGGGCAGACAGGAGAAGGCTTGCTTCCAACACAGCGCCCCAAGAGGCTGGTGAGGAGAGGGGGCCAGCAGGACACAGAAGGGACAATGTCCCAGGGGAGAATGCGGAGGACCATCTCAGAAGCAAGGGGCCTGTGACCAAGGAGTAAAGGTGGGCCATGTGTCTCCAGTCAGAGGTGCCCTGCCTCCACCCCTAGACCTCTGGGAAACTTTTCTCTGCTTTAGGCAGGCCTCTGTGGGAATTCCAGCAGAGGAAGGGCAGCAAAGACCTTCAGGATGTCCTTGAAGCTCTTGGAATGCCTGGAAGGCCCCTCCCCCATGCCCCACCTGTCCAGCCCTTCAGCTTCCTAGGGGCCCTCAGCCTCCAAGGATGCTTGGATGTCAGGTGGGGACAGGGAAGGCCAGCCTGTGAGGCCTACTGTGTGCATTTTCTTAATGGGCCTGGAGCTCATGCAGGGCAAGAATCAGGACCCTGCTTTCCAGAAGGAAGATACAAGGCCAGAGAGGGAAGGAGGGGTTAAAGCAGAGCCCCCCAGACTGAGTGCCCCAAAGGCAGAAACCATCTTTGCTGATGACTGTGAAGTTAAAGCCTGTATAGCCTCCCTCACCCCTGCTCTAGACAGGCAGGGCTCAGGCTTGGTGGATGGCACTAGATACCTGGGCCGAAGTCAATGGTTGCCACAGTGGAGCCAGACCTGAGCAGGGGCTACAAAACTCTATGGAAGGCCAGAGGATCAATCCTCTTGCCTGGCCGGCCACACCAGCTCTGTCATGACTACTCAATTTTGCCTTTAGTCATATCAGCCAGTGGGCGTGGCTGTGTGCCAATAAAACATTATTTACAACAATGGGTGAAGAGCCAGTCCCAGGTGAAGGAACCCCAGCAAGTCTGCCCACCATGGGTGGATGGGGTGCTAATGCCCCCACCTCCTAGGGCCCTGCTGAACCTAGGGAAATCAACTGAGATGTATATCAATGGGCTGCTAACCACAGCACAGAGGCACACGGCAAGCACTGTTAAAAGCAGCAGTCAGCTCAGGAGGGCCAGAGTCCACATGGTGAGGGACAAGGCCACACCTGTGACCCAGTACCTGGCGTATTTCCCTCAGCCTGATTCACACCACAGAACAAAGAGTACACGCCTTTCCTTCCTGGGCAGCTGCCCAACCCTGTTTCTCAACAGGAGTGAACAGGAAGTTGGGAAATGAGAGACCTAGAGCCAGGTTGTAGCAGAGGTGGGGAGCCTGCAGCATGCACTCTGGGACAGGGTGTGAAAGACACCAGGGAGACTGCATTCAGCAGGGACCCAGCCGACCAGCTCTCAAGGGCACCACCAGCTGGGAGAGACCTGGGCTCCCTATGGTCACACCGGACCCTTTAGTAGCAATGCTTCAGACTCAGAAGGGGCCTCCCCTCCAACAACCAACTCCCCCACAGCACCGACTATCTCACCAGCTTCTCTCCAGGCAGTGATGATCCACCCACATACGCGCCAGGGGCATCGCCTGGTGTGACCAGCATGGGGTGCGGATGTGCAAGCCTCACTTGCAGGACCTCATCCAAATTTTTCAAGCCAGGTCTCTGCCTCCTGGCTGTACAGAAAAGCACTTGGCTAAGATGGGAGCGCACCCCATCAGGCTCCTTCCAATCACTCCCGGAGCCCACGGTCTCTACTGATGCCCTGAGTGGGGCAGGCAGCATCTGGGTTTCTCACTAGGAGCAACCAAGATGGGGGTGCAGGGGCAGGAAGGAGGTCACACTGGGGGAGATGCAAGTCAGACAAAAGAATGGGAAGGAATCCCAGGATCAGGGGCAAAGGACAACGAAGAGAGCAGGGAAAGAAAGCAGTAGGAGAGGAGGGAGGAGGCTGGCGAGAAAGGTGCCAACGAAGGGAGAACACAGCTCCGCAATCAGAAAGCCAGTGCCACGGCACCTGTCTGCTCGGCAAATTCAGCCAGCATTTCCTGGGCAGGTATGGAGGGGAGAGAGGCCACATCAGGTGCAAGCAGGACAGTGCTGAGCCGGCCAGGGAGGACCTGGGGGCGTCCAGGCTCTTGGATTGTGGCTGCCCAAGGGGCCAGAGAAAGAAGCTGGGTGTGCTGGAGGGACAGGACAGGAGGCCCTTAGGGAGGCTCTGAGTGATTTAGGACAGAATTATGGGGGTGAATGGAAGGAATCAAGGCCCAGAATTTGGAGAAACTAGTTTTATTGATTTCTAGGACCCAGGTTTTCTGGAATGTAGATTCCTCTGGAAAACCAACAAAAACTCTAAACCAGCAATGGCAGCAACCAGTCGCACGTGGCGATGTGAATTTATTAAAAATGCTCTTCCTCGGTTGTATGAGCCACATCTCAAGTGCTCAGTATCCACTGTGGCTGGTGGCTCCTATATCGGACAATGACAATACAGAATCCGTCCATGGTCGCAGAAAGTACTACTGGACAGTGATGGTAAAGTCCCTTCCCCCAGGACAATGACAAACAACGCACAGAAACATGTCCACCACATTAGGGGCTCCTGGCCTCCCTCTTACCCCTCCAGAGCTTGGGGCTTCGGGTTCAGAACCCCTTGGCACTGCTGACACTGGGGCTGGATCGTTCTCTGTGGGGCTCCCTGGGCACTGTGGAGTGATGAGCAGTATCCTTGGTCCCCACCCAATCAAGCCAGGAGTACCCCCAGTCATGACAACTATAATATGAAGTCATCACTCAATGACTCCTGAGTTGACAATCATTGATCTGAACAGAAACAAAATAAACTTTGTGTGAAGAGGGATCTGAGGGGAAGGCTGGACATGTCGCCAGAGACTGGGGCTCTCCAAGGGCCTGGCAGGGGTTAGGAATCAAGGGGACTCAGGTTGGGCCCGAGATGGTCTAACAGGGAAGGCCAATCCAAGAGAACTGAGGCGATCCTTCAGAGATGAGGGGACCCGAAGAACTGGAGAGGGGAACTCAAGTCAGGCCTCGAGTTCAGGGGACCTAAGGTACCAGACTAGAAGAGAAGCCAGAGGCCAGAGGTTCTGGAATACCAGATACTGCCATATAGTTGGGAGGAGACAAGGCACTTTAGGACGACTTGGCACTGGGGTCAGAACCACAGGGTAGGTGAGGAAGCAGGGGTGGGGAAACAAGGAGCTGCCCAGGATCCAGGCCAGGAATCCAGAAATCCTAGGGAAGGGAGCAAGTAGGGTTCCATGAAGCTGGGGATGAGTAAGGAGAGCTGAGGGGGATATGCACCAAAGGTGGGAACAAGACATGGGTCTAAGGGACCCTCAGGAACCTAAAGGCATGGGGACTGAATTGGATGGTGGGGTGGAGAAGAGGATGGATAAGAAATTCTGAGGGCTCTGGCTGCTCTTGAACTGGGACCAAAGAAAGCTGAGCCTGGGTGGAGATGGGCCCTGACATGGGGCCACGCCTGGATTAGCGATCAGAGCTCTGAACCTTGAGGGGAGCACAATGTGAAAGCTGCACAAAGAGCACGGAGTACCCAGGGCTGTGGAGGACTGGACTGCTCAGCCTGGCAGACCCCCAGCAAGGAAGTTCCCCTCTAAATCAAACAGGCCAGAGGTGGAGCTTTGGACCAGGGCATGACCCAAGAGAGCCAGCACCTAGGTAGTGTCCGGGGGAGGGGACCTGGGCAGCAGCGATTCTGGCCCAGCTTGGAAACCATGAGAGGTCCAGGAGCAGGAGGAGCTTGGACTGAAGGTCGGAGCTACGAGTTCTGGAGCATGTAGCTCTTGTCAGGGACGGGGCAGTGAGGCTGTGGAAGCCAGTGCTGTAGGTTTCTAAGATACTGGGAAGAGAGGTGGGGCCTAGCGAAGATTCAGGCATCCAGGCTCTGACTTGCCTGAGGCTTGGGTTAAGGGTCTAGGTAGGGGCTGGACTCCAGCTGGACAGGTCAGAGTAGCGGGTCCTACGGCCCGAGGAGCAGAGACTGGGTGAGGGAAGGGGGCATCTCAGAGGGGAGGATGAGCACGGAGGAGGCCGGGAGGAGGCCGACTGGGCCAGGGCCCCGGAGGGGAGACCAAGAAGGGAAGGTGGGGGACCCGGGGGAAGCCCAGGAGAGAGGCCGAAGTGCACGCACCGTAGGGCTGCCCCTGCAGGTCGTACTGCTGCATGCGGTAGACGGTGAACTCGTGCGCCGCGTCGGCGGCGGGCAGCGGCGGCGCCACCAGCAGCAGCACGGCTGGCAGGAAGACGATGAAGCCGAGCGGCAGGCACGACGCCTTCAGCATGTTCTCCAGGACCTCGCCTGCTTCCTCCAGCATCCTGGCTGGCAGCAGGGCCGCACAAGACGGCGGCGGGGACGGGACAGCGGCGTCGGTTTCCGCGGACTCACCTCAGCATGGGTAGCAGGCGGGGTCCTCCGAACGCCGCGCCGGACAGCCCAAGCTCGCTCCGGGGTCCTGCGGGCACTGCTGCGGCCCACCCACGCTCGCCGCGGTGCCTCCTAGGAGGTGTAGTTCTCACGAAGCGCGCGTCGCCCACTGGGAGTTGTAGGCTTACTCATTTACTCCCCCAGAGGAAGTCGTGGTAGGCTGTAGGGTCAAAACTGCTTAAGTTTCACATAAACTCTAAGTAAAAAATTACAGATACTTAAAATACAACTATCTGCAGTGGAAGTTACTTAAACCCTGTCTTTGTTGCGGAAGAAGGTGGGAGGAGTCTGCAGGGGCAGGATATGACGCTACAACCAGGAAAAATAGTTGGGAACGGAGAATGTCAGGGGCTTGCTTGTTGCGCTAGATCTCCTGGGAATTGTAGTCCCACTGAGCAAGTACAAGGCCTCATGGGAATTGTAGTCTTTCTGGAAGAAGTTTGAGAAAATTCACTCAAAACTCCCAAGGAATAGAAATGTTAAACACACTGAGAGCAAAGAGTTTGGTCTCCTTTGTGCATTGATGTATCCCCAGAACCTAACACAAGGCTTGGCACACAGTCAGTGGGCTATACTATTTTTGGATGAATGAATGAAAAAAAGAAATCGTGATAGGAGAGCCCTAAAGGGATGACGCGATGGGTTATGGGACTTGTAGTCTGGAGCCTGAAGTTCGTTCAGGGGTTGGTTACATGCTTAGGCTTATTCATTTGGAGGGCATACTCAAACAGTAAAAAAAAAAAAAAAAAAAAAAAATATATATATATATATATATATATATATATTTTATATATATATAATTTGTTGTTCATCAGAATGCAAATGTAACTGATGTCCCAAATTTGTATTTTCTAACCTGGCCACCTGAAAAACCCCCTCTTAGGACCAGAGAGCATGAGGCCACAGGGTACAGAACACAGTAGCCCTGGCCCTTAGCAAATTGATATCCCAGGGTCCAATATAGTGGCGTTTGTGCTGATTAACAGCACTGGGTTCAAGTCCCAGCCCCTCCACTTCCCAGCTATGTGACCTTGGGCTAGTCACTTCACCTCTTCAAGCCTGTTTCCTCAGCTACCAAATATGATAATCAATGACTCTCTCCCTGTCTCCCCGGGGGTGTATAAGAATTCAACCAGATAATACACATAAACCGACTTGGAAAGAGGAAAGCACACATGAAGCGCTCAATAAGTGTTTGTATTATGAGAATGCACCCACTTGTGCAGCCTCAGGGCTGTTGCATCTGCTTTGCCTATAGGACACTCTCCCCCATCTTTCTGCATGGCTAGCTTCTTACTGAAATGATGTTGGACATTTCTTACCTTGGCATTTGTCACTCCCACCAGAGTGGGACCTTTATGAGGGCAGAAACCAGGTTATTTATAGCTAGAGCCTCGGTGCCCAGAATAGGGTCTGATACACAGCAGTTAAGGGAATGAATGAATAAGTGAATGACTGAACGAGTGAGTAGTGAAAGCCCCAAGACACCAGCCCACCCCTTACAGCTATGTCTCCTGCTTTTGGCCATTCCCCAAGCATCTCCTGGGAGGTCCTAGGCCCAGGGGATCAGAAGTGGCCTGGGAGGGCAGGGAAAGACATGAGAACTCATTCTGGTCCACATGTTCTTCCTCATCAAACATTTATTACCTGTTTCTTCCATTTACCCCCTATTTTCTCAGGCCAGGCTATGAACACACAAGATACACACACACACACACACACACACACACACACACACCCAGAGACAGGCCAAGATAGGGGCTTGAACTTGGCTCAGACCATGAAGCTTGGACCCTAGAGCTGTCCATACCTCCTCCTCTTCTGAACCTTGGTTTTTCTGTCTATAAAGTGGGGAGGTTCAACTAATCATGTTCTGTGGAGATGAAACCATGGGCCCCCCAAAGAATGAAATGAAACATTTCTCCTGAGTTTCCCAAGGAGGAAAGGAACCATATTCATTTATTCATTTATTCAAGAGGCAGTAACAAGCAGGGATCAAGAAGCCACCTGCCTGGGTTTAAATCCCAGCTTTGCTGCTTCCCAGCTGTGTGACTTTGCATAAGTTACCTAACCTCTCTGGGCCTCACTTTCTCCATCTGTAAAATGGAGTTAATGGAGAGGTTTTGTGAGGATTAAATGAGTTAATACAAAGTTGATGACAACGACGCTAGGCACTGAGTGATGTATAATATAAAGCTTTGTTGTTAATTATTACCCATTTAAAAGCATATGCATAACAGTTTGAGGGCTTTTCTATGTTTCATCTTACCAACATCTTATCAACAGTTTGAAGACAGGGGCTATCAGTGTCCTCATTTGACAGATGAGAAAGCTGAGGCCCAGGGTATGCGGCAGAGCTGAGTAATGGGTTAGAGATGCCTGAGCCACCTAACAAGCAGGAGTCAGGATTCTTGGGGACAATTCTGCCACTGTCAGGGAGGGCTGCGGCTCAGTGGAAGAAATGCTGCTACATTCAGTGCTTCCAGAGCTCTGGGTCGCTAAGCACTTACTGTATGTTGGGCCCTGTGTTGGGTCTCGGGGACACAGAGGTGACCTGCAATAATCTCCACCATTATAGAGTTTGCAGTTCAGGGGAAGAGATGAATGGGTGACCAAAGGTGATCAGAACTGCAATGGGACACATAGGCAGCTATGGGAGTCCACAAGAAGTCTAAGGAGGAGGAGAAATCAGGGGAAACTTCCTGGAGGTGGTGATGCTAAAGCTGAGACCTAAAGAATGGACAAGGCAGATGGGGCAACCAAGCCAGCTAAACACAGACCCAGAACACAGGCTGAGAACTTTGGGGTAGCCAAGACTGCACTCACCCCACATTCCATCAAGCCCCTCAAGCTACTGCCATCTCAGACAAAGACACCCAGAACAGGCATCAGGAAAACGTAAGTATTCCAGCTTATTGTGCACCTGGATACATGCCAGGAACTCTATCCAGCTGTGTTCAACAGAACTTCCCATGATAATGAAAATGTTCTGTGTCTATGTGTCCAAAACAGTAGCCACAAGCCGCATGTCATTAGTGAGTACTTGAAATGTGGTAGTGTGACTTTTATGAGGTAAATTTATATGGATTAAAGTCCTAACCCTAACCTTGAAATTAGAAAATAGGGTCATTGTAGATGTAATGAGTTAAGGTGAGGTCATACAGGAGTAGTGTAGCCCTGATCCAACATGACTGGTGTCCTTATGAAAAAAAGAGAAATTAGGACAGAAACAAGCACACAGGGAGAATGTCAGGTGAACATGAAGGCAGAGATGGGGGTGATGTGTCTATAAGCCCAGGGACGCCCAAGATTGCCAGCAACAGCGGGATCTAGGAGTGGAGTCTCCCTCATGGCCTCAGGAGGAGCCAGCCCTGCTGGCAACTTGATCTCAGGCTTCTGGCCTCCAGAAGCAGGAGAGCATAAATGTCTGCTGGTTAAGCCCATCCGTGGTACTTTAATATGGCAGCCCCAGCCAACCAGCACACTGAGAAACTGGTATATTGGTTGGCTGGAGCTGCCATATTAAAAATGAATTTTTAAAATTCATTTCATTTTAGTTCATGGTAAATAGCTACACGTGGCTAGAGGCTGCTATACTGGACAGTGCAGTAATCATCATGCAGAGGAAAAGCAGGGAGGATGCCACCCCGAGAACTTGGGGAGATGGAGGCAGGAAGAACTGTGGGCACTGGCTGGGTCCTCGGAGGATGGAGAGAGAGAACGTTCTACCAGCCAAAGGTGACCACGTACCGGCACTGTCTGATAGGGCTGCTGTGAATCCCATGGGCTATTTAAATGCCAACTAATTCACAATCCTGTTCTGCAGCCACCCCGGCCACTTACAGAGTACTCAGTAACCAAGTGGGATTCCTGTACTGGCTGGGGCAGATGTAGAACCTTCCAGCAACGTTGGACATTTTAGGGGACACACTGGATGCCATACACTGTGGCAAGCGCTGAGCATGTACCAACAACTTCGTGCTGTCGTTCCACCTGTTACAAGCCCATTTTACACCTGGGAAAGGGAGAGGCAGTTAGTGCTAAAGGGGACCCTCGAGGAGTGGGCAAGGTTCCCAAGGCCATCAGGACCCGACCTCTGCTGGCCCCCGGACTGGGTTCCCAAGAGATGCAGAGCTCAGAGGTGGAGGAAGGAGGCTGTGAAAGGGCCCATGATGAGAGATGGAGCAGGGAAAGGGGAAGTGACCGGGAAGGGGTGGGTATCAAACTGTTGTGCCCGCCCCCTCCCATGCCTGGCAGCCTCGTAAGGCCACACACTTTAGGCAGAGTGGTCTGGTCACAGACAGGTGTGAATACATACAACCTCAGACAAGAGGCCTGTCACACACAGACATGTCTGTGCACACGCAGATACACCAGCTCATGGGCACAACCTGTTCTGTCCCCTACCTCTGTCTGTCTGTCTGTCTCTCACATGCGCACACACCACCGGCCCTTACAACCCGCCCTCCCAAGCACACAGACACAAGGCCCTCCCTGGCCATGGATATGCCTCCTTACATGCTCCCAGAAAACCCACAGGCACCATGCCATCGTCTCTCTACACACATATAAATAAGAGGGAGGCTGAGACATCTCATACCATCATTGAACTTCCATGTTGCCAGGGCATCAACCCCACACTGTGCCCCAAGCCACCTGGGAGCACCACTGAAGCCCAGAGAGGGGCCAGGACTTCCCCAGAATCACACAGGAGCCAGGGGCATACATAGCAACCCCATCTGTCCCCATTCCAGAGCACCCTCTGTTCCGATGAGCAGTTGCCTCCTTCTCTAAGGAGACCATGAAACACCCGCTTGGTGTCAGCAGACCTGGCGGCTGCGGGGGGGACCACAGGATCTTGGGGCACCTGGCTGGCTGCTCTGCTCCTTCCTCTCCATCTGGGCCTGCTTGCTTCCTCCCCGCAGGCTCCCAGGCACCTGGCCCACCCCTCCTGGCCCTCCTGCAGGCCGAGAGAAGGGTGCTTGGGCACGCACTGGCGGCTGGGCCACCCTCCCCAGCTGTGACTCAGACACTCCTCACACTGGAGATGCTGGTTAGGGGCTCCCGCATCCGAAAGCTGAATGATCGGGAGCCCCGAAAGCTGTCCCTGGGCCTGAGCGAGCTGTCGGTGGTGGAGGCTCCGGAGTGGGCTTCGGCAGCCTGGGCCAGGCAGTCCCCAGGCCCTCGCAGGCCCAGCCTGAGACACCCGCTACACAGGAAGCCCAGCACGGCCCGGCACACCTCCCGGCTGCGGAAGGAGTAGATGAGCGGGTTGATGGCCGAGTTGAACACAGCCAGCATCAGGATCCAGTCCATGCCCCTCAGGTACTCCTGTGCCCAGATGTTGGAGCCAAAGATGTCGGCCAGCAGCAAGCAGAAGAGTGGGCCCCAGCAGACCACGAAGGCCACCAGGATCATGAGCACTGTGTTGAGCAGCCGGCGGGCGTTGCGGCGCAACGGGGGGCGCGAGGCCGTCTGTCCATTGGCCCGTACCACCCGGAAGATGGCCCCATACAGCACCATGATGGTGGCCAGGATACAGCCAAAGATGACCACGCAGAAGAGGATATAGGCCTTGGAGTAGAGTGGGAGCAGGCTGGAGCAGCTCTGGAAGGCACACGTGCAGTTCCAGCCGAGCAGGGGCAGCAGGCCCAGCAGGGCGGCCAGCAGCCAGCAGAGCCCAATGAAGCCCAGGACGCGGAGCTTCTTAGTGCTCCCACTCTCGGCTACGGGTCGCACCATGGTGGCGAAGCGCTCCCCGGCGGTGAACAGCAGGCTGAAGGTGGAGGCGGCCAGGGCCATGAAGAGCACGCCCTCCCGCAGGAACCAGGTGGCCGGTGCCAGGTGGAAGGTTCGGGCCCCGGACAGCAGGACATTGACCAGGTAGGCCAAGCCAGTGAGCAGGTCACTCAGCGTGATGTTGACCAGGCAGTAGTAGACCCAACGCCGGGACCGCATGCGGGTCACGATAGCCACCAGCACCAGAAGGTTCTCCAGCACCACCAGGCAGCTTATGGCCACGAAGAGCCCCTGCAGGATCCCCAAGCCCCCGTCCTCTGACCCGGCCCGCCCCACCAGCCGGCCTGAGTGGTTGTAGTGCAGGATGATGAGCTGGCTGTGCCCCCTGGCTGCCAGCTGCTGGCAGGCCTCGGGGGCCTCCGCCAGGGAGCCCGTGGTGTTCATTGCAGTCCCCCGGGGCAGACTGAGGCCCCGGGGTGGCTGGCCCCGAGCAGGGTGGAGCTGCACACTTGCCCGGTCTTGGTTTCCTGTTATTTGAAATTTCCTGTTATGTTCAAGGTACCCCCAGGGTGGGGGTGAGGCTGGGGCAGGGAGGGGCATCCCAACGGTCGGCTCCCACCCTGGCCCCAGGAGCCCGTTGTGGCCACTCCTGCTGCAAGACCCCCGCCTCTGTCCCCTTCTGTTCCTCAAAAGCTCAGAGGAAATGTACCCGCCAATAGCACCTGCCACCCGTCTTGGCTGGGCGACTCCCTCCAAGACCCATCACTGTCTCCCCAACTGCTCCAACTGTGCCTGGCACACAGTAGGTGCTTAATAATGTGCGCCAAGTGACTGCACATACTAGCATGAGCTCCGCCAGCTACCGTGTCGAAAGCGCAGATGCACCCCATTTTATCCCCACGATGGGGTCAGGATGGAAGGGAAACTGAGGCCTGGAGAGCCAACACCAGCCGCTCCAGCCACACAGCGGCAGGTGAACACCCACCTATAGACACGCGTGGGTCTTTGGGGCCAGGACCCCCCTTTACCAGATTTCAGTTGTCTCTCCTGTCCCCTGAACTGGTCTTCCTAGGAGAAGAGCTGGGGACCCTCACCCCAGGCAGCCCTCACCTCTGGAGGGAGGGGGTCACAGGAAAAGTGAGGGTTCACCCACCCTATATCATGACCATCCTGACCTGGCTCAGGCTGACTCACCCTGAGATGGCTAAGGACGAAGGTGGGGCGGGGGCCCAGGTGTGGGCAGGGGCCCCAGGTGTGGGCGGGAAGTGGGGGAGATGCACGGATTAGAGCCAGTCTTGTAGGACCTGAGTGGGGAGGCACAGCCCCATCCTGGGGCCTTGCGGGGAAGGCAGGCTCCCTCGCCAGGCCTACAAAGGGCAAAGGAGTCCCCATGAGAGGCAGGGTGGGCAGAAGGCAGGCAGGCGGCCAGGGGCTCATGGCCCCTGACCAGCACTCCTCGTGTTCACTGTTCAGCTCTTGGAGCAGGACAGTTACAGGGAAGCTCAGATCGAAGTGCGGCCTGGGGAGGCAGTTGCATCTTGTCACTAGATGTGACCAAGCAGAAACGGATCTGCAGGGGAGGCTGTGGGAGGAAGGGCCACACAGGAAGCTGTGCAGGCAGCTGGGGTTTGAGGCCAGGGGTGGAGTGGGAAGCGCAGCCAGGTCTTTCCCAGGTACTACCCTGCATGGTAGGATAGTCCAGCCTCACAAGGGACCACCTGACTCAGACTTATTAAGGGGGAGACACACTGCATGTTCTGAGGCTAAACCGGTGCTCTGAACTGAGCCCTGATTCTAGGCTGAGCCCTGAGCCTAGACTGAGCTTTGACCCTAGGCTGAACCCTGACCTTGCCTGAGCCTGTGACCATAAGCTGACTGTGACCCTGACCCATGATCTTGGCTGAGACCCAGCTCTGGACTGAACCCTGATCTCAAGCTGAGCCCCAACTCTAGTTGAAGCTCAACCCTGACAAAACTCTGACCACAGCTAAGCCCCTGCCCCCAGACCCAAAAAGCAAGTTCTGGACACAAGCAAAATGCTATGAGAGGAGAGTGTGACTAACAGGGCAGAGGTGTCCAATAGCGACCTCTCTCATGAATAACCTGCTGCCTGGGAGGAAGGCTGTATGTGCATCATACCTTATTCGATCTCCTCAGCAGCCCTGTGCTGCGGAGAAGCCCGCTCTAGGGTCTGCCCCAGACGCATAGCTCTAACAATATGCAAGTACACACAGAAGTTTATCATTGTTGTTTGTAAGTGGGAAATATTAGAGAGGCTGACAGATTATGATGCACCCGGAGTGGTTCACTACGCAACTGTGAAAAAGAATGAGGATGATCTCTGTGAACAGAATGGTGTGATTTCCAGGTCATATTATTAAGTACAAAGAGCATAGGTTGTGTGGTACCTTTTGTGCAATAAAGGAGGGATCAAATATATACATGTCTGCTCATTTTTGCAAAAGAAACAGGAAAGATAAAGCAATGAGATAGGTTACCTACAGTGGGTAAGTCAGATTAAAATTGAAAAGAGGAGGGAATGATGCCCTCTGAGTGTCCCTCTTTACATAGTTTTAAAACTCTGTTAATGCTTCCTGTAGTCAACATAAATTAAATCAACAAGGATGGAGAAAAAGAGCTTTAAGAATAGAAACAGAAAATGAACCTAATTGCATTTCAAATGAAATACATAACTGCACAGAAATAGAAAAGAACCAGGCTGTGCAACTATTGGACACAGTACATGCTCTAAAGACAAAAGGAACTGCAAAGAATGTGAATTTTATTTAGTAGACATGTTTTCAGGAGTGGTATTGGGGGTCGTGATTCTGAAACTATCATATGCATTATGGGACTAAGCACAGCATCAAGTGTATTGACATTAAGAACCGGGTCTTCACTGAGGAAGAAAGATATAAATATGGAATGGGAAAATGATGAAGAACTCACAAGAATAGAACAGGATTCAAAGTGTCAGTGTAGATTTGTGCTTTAAACAAAAAACCTAATTCCTGACTCGGTCCACTGAGACTCCCCAGTAGCAATGAGCAAAACCCCAGCCTTGGCTTCTTATTACCCGCTTCAAAAAAAAGGGTGGGGGGAGGAGTGGGGCAGGAAGAGTGCCAGATGAGCCTGAAACGTGTTGGTGGGTTGGAACGTGTTGGTGGCTAGTGCTCCAAGAAGGACGGGGACCTGTCAGAGAGACGCAGAGGGAACTGTCAGAAGATGCAAGAGCCAGCCTCAGGGGCCGCTGGCTCACCCCGGAGCAATGTGAACTTGAGTAACCAATGACCTTAAATTCATCGAGACAGGAAGTAGATGGTGGGAGAGAGTTTCAGTTTTATGAGATGAAAAGTTCTCACGTGGAGGGTGGGGATGGTTGCACAACAGTGTGAATGTGCTTCATGCCGCTGAGCTGGACACGTAAAAGTGGTTAAGACGGTACATTATATGTTATGTGTATATTACCACAATAAAAAAATCAGGGACAAAAGGACCTTTCACATGATCCAGCAATTGCACGCCTGGCCATGTACCCAATAAAAGAGTTAGAAAAATTATCCTTTTGTAACCATCACATTAATCAATTTAGGCAAGGATCAATAATAAATGCTAGAATTATTGGGTGGAAGTTTGTTGGGGAGTAGGGTATTTACATAATGTCAAAATATCTTTCTACAGATTATGTATCAGTTACGAAGAGAAAACTATCTTACTTGAGAAACCTGGTGAATGTCATCTTAACCAAGTGATCCAAGTTAGCATCACTGGGAATGCGATAAATGAACACGGCGGGCCTCCTGATACAACGCACTGAGGATAATCCCTTCTATAATGTTCCTGCCAAAGGGTACGACCTGCATCAGACCATGCAGAGCGACGAGACACACACACAGTGAGGACATCGCACAGAGTCACAGGCCTGTACTCTTTGAGTCAAGGTCTTAAAAGACAAAAGGAGACCCAAGATGCATGAAACTAAATGCAATGAGTGGTTCCCAATAAGGTTCTAGAATTGGAGGGAATGTTGCTGTAAAAGACAATATTGAGACAACGGAGGAAATTTTCATATGGACTTTATATTAGATATATTTTTATACCAATGCTGGATTTCCTGAACTTGGCTATCGTCTTCTTCTTATACTACAGAAGGTGTTTTTCATAGGAAAATACATGATGTTTTGGAGTAAATGTGCATGGTGTCTTTCAACTTACTCTGAAATTACTTAGAAAAATTAAGAAAAAGAATGTGTACATTCTCTACAGAATATGCACTTTTAGATTACTTTTATAGAGAAATATAAAGCAAAAGGTTAACCAAGGGCAGATCTAGCTTAGGTGTCAGCAAATTTTTTTCTGCGAATGGCCAAATAATTTTGGCTTTGAGGTCCAGACAGCGTCTGTCGCAACTCTGCCCCCATAAAGGAAGGTGCCAGAGACTGTATGTAAATGAATGGGTGTGGCCATGTGCCAATAAAACTTTATTTACAAAAACAGGAATAGAGCAGGTGGTTTGCTGACCCCTGACCTACATGAAGGGTAAGTGGGAGAGCACTGTAATGCTTTTGCAACTTCTGTAGGTTTGAACTATTTTCAAAATAAAAAGATGAGTGAAGAAAATACGGATTTCCTAACATTGTGGTCAGAATCTGTCTCTAAATATCATCTGTTAAAAGGAAGCAGGGCTCCTTGAAGAAACGGCTGAATGCAGAGCTAGGGCTGGGACAGTCAGGAGGAGCCGAAAGCATCTCACTTGTGCCAGAATTATGAATCTTAAGACCACCGCGGTCATGTCAATGGGACTGAGGAGCTGACTAGAACAGGTTTCCACTCACCACCAGCCAAGGGACGCCTGGGGCCATTAGAAGCTGGAAGAGGCAGGAAGGATCCCACCCTAGAGCCGGCAGAGGGAGTGTGGCCCTGCTAATGCCTTGATCTTGGACCTCAGGCCCCGGAGAAAACGTTTCTGTTGTGTTAAGCCACCCAATTTGCAGTAGTCGTTACAGCAACCCCAGGAAACTAATACAATACCTGACCAGCACTCCTCAAAACTGCCAAGGTCAGGGGGTTCCCTGGTGGTCTCGTGGCCAGGTTTCAGTGCTCTCACCATCATGACCTGGGTTTGATCCCCACTCAGGGAACCCCCCTCCAAAAAACCCCCAAAACTGCCAAGGTCAGAAAAACAGGGAAAGTCAAAGAAACCATCACAGCCAAGAGGAGCCTGACAAGATATGACAGCTAAATGTCATGTGGGGTCCTGGGACCAAAAAAAAGGACATTAGGGAAATTCTGAGGAAATTTGAATAAACTTTAGTTAATAACCTGCCAATATAGGTTAATTGTAAAAGAAAAAAGTACCATATTAATGTAAAATGTTAAAAATAGGGAACTTGGGTGTGGTTTTATAAGGCAACTCCCTGTGCTACCTTCACACTTTTTTCTGTAAATCTAAGACTAGTCTAAAAAACAAGAAGGTTTTTTTTAAAGTAAAAAATGGTGTTGAATGAATAACAGAATCTTGGCTCTGCCACCTCCCAGGTGTGTAACCCTAAACAAATTACTGTTTCTCTGTGCCTCAGTTTCCTCATCTGTAATATGGAGTTTGTGATACATGGGGCTTCCCTGAGGATGGTGGGACACCATGACCTGGAGTAAGTAGAGCCATCATCTTCCTCTTTATCAGAGATGGGTGGGGGGTGCTGGGGCTGGAATTTGGGGTCAGTGGTACCAGACGGTGAGGTTAAGTGTGCCCCTGCCAGGGAGGGAGGTGGTTCTCCACTTGCTGCTCAAAGCGCACACCTTCCCGAATAGCTCTGGTACCGTGTGCCCTGCACAGGTGAGTGGACAACGAGTGGAACTTTTCTCCTTCCTTCTACATGTTTCTACCCCACCAGGGACAGACGACCTGGGAAGGGACTGCGGGGGGGATACCCGGGACACCCCTAAGAAATCATAAGTCTCGAGAATTTCATTCCTTTAATGTCCACCCCGCACGGGGCCCCGCAGAGAATGAATGAGGGAATAAATACAGTAGGTTTTAAGATGCAGGGCCCTGGGCCCCCAGCCTGAAAAGGAGGCGGTTACCTGGGTGCCTCGGTTTCCCTCTTCTGCAAACCGGGACAAGACACACTGTGCGCTGTGAGGCTCCGAAGGTGACACCATTTTGCAGGAGTCTCTTTGTCCCAAGAAAGGGAAATCTGAGCTACCCAGACCTCAGACTGGGAGGTACCACATCCTGTCCGCTAGGGGGCGGCAGTGTCCGACCTCGGCCTGAAAGACCACGTCCCCGGCCCTGGACGTGTACATCAACCCCAGGGGGTTCTAGACGCCTGTCCGGAGGAGGGGACGTACCTGGAGGTGGGGGTCCTGAGGGAGCCTCACCTACCCAAGTCCTACATCTTCAGCTCTCTTCACTTTTTCCTCCATCCTGGCATCCCAAATGGCTATTGTGCTCCCTTTCTGAGGAGGTAAACTGAGTCAAGGGAGGACACCCCAGGAGCTGTCCTGGCAAGGTGCAAAAAAGGAACGAATTGGCCTTTCATTCCTGACTCACTTGTGGCCCTTCCGCCACTTGGGCCTGGAGCGACAAGGGGCATCTGGGCTCGCAGAGCGCCGGCTCCCCCTACAAGGTCCCACCTGCCACACACAGGTTCGAGCCCGGTGGTGGTGGTGGCAGGGCCTGGGTCACAGCAGGTTGATCTCATCCAGGTAGCGGGCGAGCACCGAGTCCCGCACGTCCTTGAAGACCTTGCGGATGTTCTGTGTGTCCGTGGCACACGTATAGTGGCTGAAGAGGCGTCGGGAACGGGAGCCTTTCCTGCCCCCGTCGGCGCCGTCCACGCAGCCGGCGTACATGCCGGTGTACATGTCTAGGATGAACCTTTTGGCTGCCTCTGCGTCCTGCTTCGGGCCTGGGGGCAGAGGAGGGGGCAGTTAAGGGCACAAGGCTCTTGGGGCAGTCAGGACACTCTCCCTCCTCGCACCAAGGCGGGACTCTAGAGACTCTTCCCGATATGGGCAACTTAAGGTTTCAGGGACCCCCTAAAGACCACCCACCACAGTCCAGAGGGCAAACACCAGCTTTTGTCCTTTTAGCAGGTCACATGGCTCAGGCCTAGCCAATGAGAACATCAGGCTGGAGGAGTCACATGACCTAGGATGGACCAATGAGTCTCAGCTCTGGGACTCTGGGCAGAGCTGTGTTGAAGAGAGACCCTCTCTTCTGGCTGGGCTTGGAGGTGGGGGATGGCATCCTGGAGCTTCAGAGACAAGCTGGTGCAGAGGGGAAACTGAGGTCAAGAGAAGGGGACAGATGGCCACTTTGGTGAGGCAATATGGACCACTGTGTTGAAAGCACAACATGAGTTAAGAGCCCAGTGCCTGGCTCTGCTACTTACTAGTTGGATTACTTTATATATTAATCCATGTAACCTCTGTGAGCTCAGAGTCCTCATTTGTAGAATGGGGGTCAAAATAGTCCCGGGCCTCCCAGAGTTATGAGGATTCAACTCAATCAGGTAGAGGACTCCATGATCACTAATCAGAAGGTTTAATGAGTGTGTGCTATCATCATTCTTTCAGAAAGGCAGATTAGCCTAGAGGTTAAGGCCTACCAGTTCTAAATCCGGGATGCCTATATTGGAATCCTGCCTCTGCCACTCACTGCCTGTGACTTTTGGCAAGTGACTGTACCTCTCTCTGCCTCAGTCTCCCCATCTCTTGAGTGGTGAGAAGAATAAGTCCTATTGCACAGGGTTTTGAACTGAGAATTAAATAAGTCAACATGTAAGGGTTCTTCCATCAGTTACATGTGTTAGTTTTTACTGGTTATTATTATTGTCCCCAGTATTATTTAGTGTACAAAAGGGAAGGGCCAAGAGCCAGAAGTTGGCACAGGGTGCTCCAGCCTCTTTGGCTGGGAGAAAAAGACAGTTCCTCCTGACCTGAAGGAAAGCAAACAATCCTTAAAACTATCCACTTTATCCTTATTCCCAAACTCTTCAAGCCATGTCCACTCCCAGGGCTGCTCAGCTCAGAAGGGAGTGAGGGGTATCCAGGCTACCATCCTAAAACAAGTTGACATCTGGTGCTCAGACCCTGACTCTTGTAGTTATGACTGACTGAGATTGGTCACGTGGGCTCCAATGAGGTCAGGGAGTCAGACCCGTGATGATGTCATCAAAGCTTAGTACAGGCCAAACATATACCAAGGGCTTCCTCTACCGTGGTTGATTGTGTATTGGGGTGAATAGTGCCCTCCAAATTCACGTTCACTCAGAATCTCAGAATATGACCTTATTTGAAAATAGGTCCTTTGTCACTATAATGAGTTAAGTTGAAATAAGATCATACTTAATTAGGTTGGGCCCTAAATTCAATGACTCATGTCCTTATAAAAAGAGGAGATTGGAGTGATGCATTTTTAAGTTAAGGAATGCTAAGGACTGCAGGCGACCACCAGAAACTAAGAGAGAGGCGTGGAATAGCCTCCAAAAGGAATTAAGCCTGCTGACACCTTGGTTTCAGACTTCTAGCTTCCTGGACTGTGAGGGAATAAATGTATGTTGTTTTCAACCTCCCAGTTTGTGCCATTTGTCACAGCAACCCCAGAAAACAAAGTCAGCTTGTTTCCAAGATGGCTGCTATCACTTCCTTCCCCCACTGTAGGCACTGGCCATTTGGCCACCAACTGGTAAGGTCTGTTTGCCTTCATTTGAATGTTGGCTGGCCTGAGCGATTTGCTTGACCAATAGAATGTGGTGGGTGTAACCATCTGAGACTTCTGAGGCTAGGTCATGAGCACAGGCTTCCACCTGGGCTGAAGTCTGATCACCCTGAGTCAGCCATGCTCTGAGCAATCCCTGCATTAGATAGGGGAAGGGAGAGGAGGAGGGGAGAGAGAGAGGGAGGGAGAAGGAGGCAGGGGGAGGGAGAGAAATGGACAGAGAGGAAAGGAGAGACAGAGAGAGACGGAGAAAGAGAACAGGAGGAGGAAGCGGGAAGGAACAGAGAGGCTGAGGAGCAGAGCCATCAGACACATGATACAAGAAGCCATCTTGGAAGTGTATCTTCAAGCCTGGCTGATGCCACATGGCTCACAGATGAACTTACCCACCTCTGTCCTCCCCAAATTCCTGACCCACATGATCGTGAGCAAAGTGAAATGGTTGGTCTCAGCCCCTAACTTTGGGGGGAGTTTGTTACTCAGCCGGGATACTTCTAGCAGCTTCCTTTATCCTCAGTGGCACTCTGGGGAAAGTGCTAGCTAATACATCCCTTCCCTGGAGGGTCCAAAGTCTGGAAGATACACTAAATGGTGCTCAACACTTACTGTACTAGTTGGCCCTTGGGTTGTTCCCAAACCTGTTGTACTTCTCTTGATTAACATACACACGATGAGACTATACAAATTCATCAGTTACAAATGCAACAAGAAAGAGAGTGTTGTATCTATGAAACTGAGCCTGTGCTTTGAAAAGCCTGTTCAAAGGTCAGTCATGGGTTATTTTAAGAATCACTATCAACTGAAGATTAGAAAAAGAGAAGTTTCAAGAATCTAAGCAGATTCTGGAAGTAGTTGTTGATGCCTTCCAGGTATGGTTTATGACAATGAACTCTCGCCAACAGACCCGTACTCAGAAAGTCTGGAGCCCGTGTCTTTTCAGAATCCCTCACTGTGAGCAACCACGCATACGAAGGCATCTGTTTCTCTATTCCCATTTTAAAGACGGAAAACCAGAATAGGGAAAGGATGCGCAGTGGATTCTGGGTCTGGAACTAAGGTCTGTCCAATCATATTTGAAATTCCACTAACTCTGGACTGAAGCAGGGCCTGGACCAGCATCTCTCTTGGGAGCTGCTTTTAGGGGGTGAAGGGTATAGTGGGTTGTAAAACACTCACCCTGGAAACTGGGAAAGTAGGTAGCCAGGTGGGAGGTGGGGATCTTCTCCTCCAGGATGTCGGTTTTATTGAGGAAGAGGATGACGGATGTGCTTTTGAACCAGGGAAGTTCCAGGATGGTGCCAAACAGGGCCAGACTCTCCTTCATTCGGTTCTGGGTTGGGTGACACAGGCAGGTCATTGCTCCAGCAAGCCAGGTCAGCCCAAACAGGAGCCCTTCCCCCACATGGAGATGGGGCTGTTGGCCCACCATCCAGTGGCTTAGGGCGCATCCCTTCCTGCCTAGTTGGGTCAAAGGGGTTATGGCCAGCTGCCTGTGTGGCCAACATGGTTTTTGTGCCTCTACTGGTTTGACTAGTGCCTACCCCCAAATTTATGTCCACCTGGGACTTCAGAATGTGACCTTATTTGAAAATAGGGTCTTTGAAGATGTAATTAG
Organism: Lyroderma lyra; assembly: GCA_004026885.1. Lineage (NCBI taxonomy): Eukaryota > Metazoa > Chordata > Mammalia > Chiroptera > Megadermatidae > Lyroderma > Lyroderma lyra. The sequence goes on from PVJL010003762.1 coordinate 66,694, forward strand.
CTAAGAAAAGGTCATACTGGATTGGGTGGCCCTCAGTCCAATGACTGGTATCCTTACAAAAAGGGGAAATTAGAACACAGACATGCACACAGGGAGGACACCATGTAAAGATGGAGGCAGAGATGGGGTGATGCATCTACAGGCCAAGGGAAGCCAAGGATTGCTAGTGACCACCAGAAGCTGGGAGAGACATGGAACGGATTCTCCCTCACAGACTCGGCAGGAACCAGCCCTGCTGACACCCAGATCTCAGACTTCCGGCCTCCAGAACCAGAAGAGAATAAATTTCTGTTGTCTCAGTCCCCCAGCTTGTGGTCATTTGTTACAGCTGCCCAAGTGAACTAAGACACATCTTGTATGACTAGATTGAAGCAAGAGTTATGTCAGAATGACCTCAAACTCTTCTGTTTGATTCAGTCTGAAAGTAAAAATGACAACATCTCCCGCTCAGATGCCCAAAATGTCAATGTGAAACTTCACAAGTGCAGATGTTGGAGATGATAGTGTACCTGCCCTTCATGCCGGGTGTTAATTAGCAGAGGAGGTCACCAAAGAAGATTGATCCTCACTAGTGTTTCGGAATGAAAGTGTGATGTCATCCCTGCAGTGTGACAATATTCCCAGGACAGCTTGCTTTGTGCTTCCAGCAGGCTGTGTCTCAGGACACGAGTGTCCCTCTGTGTGTGTGTATACACATGTGTGTGTCACTGGCAACACAAATGCTTGTGGATCTGAGACTTGGGGCTCAATGGTGTGATCACCAAAGAGTGGAAGGTGAGGCTCAAAGCCAGACACACTCAGGCCCTCTCAAGAGTGGCACTGGTGCTTCCTACCTCACTGTGGGTCCCCGGGCCAACGAGGGAGAAGAACAGAGGAGATGGCAGCCCCTCACCTCTTGGCTGTGCTCCTCCAGGCACTGGTCATACTCGCTCAGTGAGGCCAGGTAGATGAGCGCGATCACATTCTCGAAGCAGTGGATCCACTTCCTTCGTTCTGACCTCTGGCCCCCAACGTCCACGATCCTACCAGAACCGCCCCCTTTCAGAGCTCAGGCCTAATCAGGACCCCACGACATGGCACCCCAGACCCCAGTCACATCTGGGACATGCCATAATCATTACGGCTAACAGCAAGAATAAGGGCCGGCCACTGGGTCCAAGCTTCTTGTGCATTATTACATTTAGCTCCACAGGGCAGGTATCACTATTGTGGCTATACAGATTAGGAAACTGAGGTGCAGAGAGGAGAGGGGGCTTTCCCGAGCTTCTACTGCACTGGGTGGCCCGATTTCTACCCCATGGAGGAGGACAGCAGGACAGATACATCTGGATCCTGCACTGGTTCTGGCTGGGGAAACCGGAGACCTCTCTACAACTCAGTTTCCCCATCAGGGAAACAGGGCAGCTGTGTTCTGGCTGGCCAGGGGAGTGGCCAGTGGCCACACGGACAGCAAATGCCATCCCCTCTGTGTGTGGTCCACGACGAGGGCTCTGCCTCCACCCCTATACACCACAAAAGCCTGAGGCCTCCCACCTTCCTGTGCTCTCTTCTAAGAAATGTGGGTTACTGATAACAAGCCCTGGGATACTATGACCGTTACTCAGGCAGCCAACAGGAAATGCCAGAAGCTTCAGAGCAAGAAAGAACTTGCCCCACTAGGCAGAAGGGGAAAGAGGCTGGTGCCATGGCTCCTGATCCCCGAGACCAACCCTTCTCATGCGTCAGACTCCACCATAACCAGAGTGGAATGTGGGTGCAGTGGCTGACTGTGGGGCTCTGGAGACTAAGCCTCCTATCTCAGAGTCTCTGTTTCCTCTGAGCCCTCACTCGACTGATTAATCTCCCTTCCTGGCCTAAGAACATACTTAAGTCTCTCTGCTAAGAACCCCCTTCCCAGCCCACCTTCCACATGAAAGTCCCAACCTCTACCTTCACTCTTAAACTTTTATCTATCCATCCATCCCTTCACCCATCCGCCCATCCATTCACTCATCCGTCCTTCCACCAACCATTCACCCCCCCCTACCTTTCCAGCTACCCTCCCACATTTGCTAACTTCCACTCTGGCTTTAATCTGATCATCACTAGGAAGCAGGAGACTCAAACTCAGCCCCTAGCCTTGTGGGGCTCGCCATCTAGTGCAGGAGACCCGGCAAACAGATAAACCATGAACCTTCCTGGAAAGAACTATTGCAGAGGCTAAAACAGCACATTTGAGACTGGGGCTAAGCCATCCAGGAAAGGGAGAAATTCAACACGGGTGGTGGAACACAACTCCTGTCTCCAGGCATCACCTGGTACCCTCCACTGCTCCCCATTATCAGTCCACAGACATGGAGCTTGCTAAGGTCACCAATGAACCTCTAACTGCCAATCCCAGAAGTCACTTCTCTCACTGTATTCTTCCTGACCTCTCCTTGGCCTTGACATTGGCCATCACTCTGGACCCTGCCTTGCTGCACTACCCCCACACCACTGTCTTCCAGCTCAAGCCTCTGTGCGTCCAGCCAGATGCACGAGACCCCTCAGACTCAACATGCCCCAAGGACTTCATCATTTTATCTAAAACCCCCACCCCAGCACCACCATGGTGGCCCCACCATCTGCGCCGCCATGGTGAACTCATCATTTACCTGTCACCTTGAATGGAAACCTGGGAATCATTTTTGACTCTTTGCTCTCAATCCACACTCATCTAGTCCTGCCCGTTCTATCTACATGAGGAGCATTTCTTGCACCATGCCTTCATTTCTATTCCTAGGGCCATTGCCCTGGCCCTTATCAACCCTTCCCACTTGAGCCATGGTTCCTGCCTCCTCCTGACTCTCCTGACCTCTAGTCTCACCTCCTCATTGACTATGGGAATCACTTGCTGAGCTTCCCCAGCCCCAAACCCATCCATCTGGCATAGCCTTGACCACACAATCTCTGTCTTCTCCTGCCCAGAAACCCCTCAAGAGTCAGCATTAGTGAACTTTTACTCATTCTTCAATGCCCTAATACCAATGTCCTCTCCTCCAGGAAGACCACCCCTCCTGGACCTCTGGTGCCTCACTCTGGGCTCTTCTAGGCCCCAGTCATAACTGCATGGGAACTGGAGGTATCCATGTCCAGCTTTGCCTCCTTCAGCCTGGAAGCCCCTTGAGGACTGGGCCTAGGAAACTCCTAGTTATCCCTCAAGGTCTCAGCTGCTTTGCCCCTCCTCCAGAAAGCCCTCCCCACTGCAGTGGTTGTACACTCACCGCAGGTTGGTCTTCTGTACGGAGAAGCAGTACTCATTGATGCCAGTGGTGGGCATACGGCTGCGAAGCACATCTTGGGCCGTGGGGACATAGCCTTCCTCAGTGATGCGCTCCAGATGCGACAGGTAGCTGGCGAGTGAGGAGCCCTGAGCCCAGCCCTGGAGCCTCCCTTGGCTTCTTAGACCCACCACCCAGGGCCCAGTGTGGAACCTGCTAGGGGAGAAGAGTCCCCCAGGAGGGGCCAAAGTCTCTGGAGCCTGCAGGTGGCCCAGGGGCATCACCCTAAGTCCATGGGAGCATTGGGAAGAAGCAGTTTCACCCTCAGTATGACCTCAAGGGCAGTGTGACCTCAAGAACAGCCTTACTGGGGAGGGGCATCACCTTGGGGGGGCTGTCACCCAGGAGTGGCATTGCCCCCCAAATAATGATGACTTGGGAGCAAATCACCCTAGATGTCCAGTGTCATGCCCAGGACAGTATCACCATGAGATGATAAGCAGCATCACCCCAAAAATGGTGTTGTAAGGGGCAGCATCACCTCACCCCAGAGATGTCACCCCAGGAACAACCTCACCCCAGAAATAATGTCACTCCAGGAAAAATGTCACTCTGGAGCACGATTATCTCACAGCCAGCCCATGCTTGACAACGTGTCCCACAGTGGGAGCCCACCAGCCTGAGGACCCCTCTGTCCAGGTGCAATCCTGAGACTGGGTCTCGGCTGGCCGCGCCTCAGCCTGCAGCTTTGCCTGGTGCGCACCTCATCTCCAGCCCCTGCTCCCTGCATCACCGCCCCCCGACCCCAGACTTACTACACTGCCGAGTCAAGCAGGTGGAACTCGCGGCGGCGCTCATAGCAGGCCCGGATGCCAGCGTCGCTCCACAGCCACTGCATGGCCACCGCATAGCGCTTCTCGAAAGTGATCACTTTGTAGGGGTCCTGGCTCATGACCAGGCTGGCGTGGTGCTGTAGAACAGACAGAGCTGGTCAGAACAGCCTCCAGGCCCCCGACAAGCCCCCACGGCTTCTCTTCGTATCCCAGAGTCCAGTGGAGTCCGCGCACATCCCTGTACATTCTTACCTCCTCTGCCTCCTGTGATGTGTGCTCCTTCGTTCATTCATGCATTTACTCACAGACGGAGCGCCAGCTTCACCACGAGGGGCAGCAGAGGGCGGAGCGTCCGGGGGACCATGGGGGATAAAGACCATCACCCACGTGGTGTGTGCTGAGCAACTCCTAAGTGCAGAGCACCCCTCCTGCACTTTACAATCACAGTTCCTTGACTCCTAGGAGGCAAGTCCCTATAGGTGTCCCCTATTTTACAGATTAGGTGACTGAGACACAAGAAATGAAGCAATTTGCCCAGGTTTCACACTGTGGTAGCTCATTGAAAACGGGTAATGCCTGGATGTTTGTGAACAGCCCCTGTGTAGCATCAGTTAAAAAGTTTGCAGCCTGTTAAGGGCTGAATCGTGTCCACCAATCCTGCCTTCCACAAATTCCTGTGTTGCATTCTTAACCCCTATGACCTGAGCATGTGTTTGTATTTGGAGATAGGTGTCTTTACAGAAATAATCAAGTTAAAATGGGGCTAGTAGGGTGGGCTCTGATCCAATATATGACTTTATAAGAAGAAATTAGGACAAAAACATGCACAGAGGGACCACCATGTGAGAGCATAGGGAAAAGACAAGCAAGGAGACAGGCCTCAGAGGAATCACTCCTGTTAGCAACTTGACCTCAGACTTCTAGCCCCCAGAATTGTACAAAAAATAAATTTCTGTTGTGTAAGCCCCTCAGACTGTGGCACTAGATTATGGCAGCCTGAGCAAACTCATACACAGCCTGAAAACATATTGACTCCAAAGTTTTAAAAAACAATCAAAATGAATAATAATTTTAAAAGCAAAAATTAAAAGAGACATTCTTCTACAAATTCAGAGTAAAAATTATATTCAAGGAAGGTCCTGAATAGACCTTAATGTGCTTTGAATGAAGTGAATGTGGGGGTTCTTTGCTCTTAAAAGACAGGAGACTGGCAACGAGACAAAGATGTCCACTGACACCATTTTTTTTTTCTGTCACACAATTTCTAATTAACACTGTACTGAGGTCTCAGCCAGGGAAAAGAAATGAAAGGTGTCAGGTTTGGAAAGGAATAAATTACACTATGGTTATTCACAGATGACATGACTATATGTAGAAAACCCAAAAAGTCTAAACTATTAGAATAAACAAAGTGAACTTAACAAGGAGAGAGGCCCCAAATGCAAGATCAATAAACAAAAATCAATAAACAAATGTATGTCTCTATACTAACCACTAACTAGTGGAAAGTTTTTAAAATTTAAATCCCATTTATAGTAGCATCAAGATAAATCTAATAATAGATATGAAACTAACAAAGCACTCATATCCAAAATATATGAAGAACTTGCTACAAATCACTAAAGAAAAAACTGAGGAATGATACTTTTTTAAGTGAGAAAAAAACGAAAACAAAAAAATGAGCAAAAGCTTTGAACAGTTGCTTCACCAAAAAAGAATATCCAAGTGTCCAATAAACATAAACAGGTGTACAACCTCATTATTAATCAGAGAAATGCAAATCAAAACCACAACAAATACCACCAGACACCCAACCAAATGGCTAAAATAAAGTGACAGACAGCATCGTGTTGACAAGGACGTGGAGGAACTGGACCTCTGCATGTAGTACTGGTGGGACTGTGAATTGCTATAATTATTTGGAAACAGTTTGGTATCTCCTACTAAAGTTGATCATACACATCTCTTATCATCCAAATTTACTTCTAGGTAGATATCCAATAGAAATGCATGTATTGGCATAAAATACATGCAGTTAAACCCAAATGTCAACAACATTAGAGTGGATAAATAATAAACTGTGACATACTCTTATGGTGGAAATAAACAAACCACAAATATGCCCCCCAAAACGGATGAGTCACAGACATACTATATAGCACCAGAAGCCAGACATAAAAGAACATTCTGGAAAATTCCAGAAAATTTGAGGTAAAAATCCAGGTATGGCAATGGAAGATGGGATAGTAGTTATCCTTGGGAGGAGCCTCCTTCTCATCTATGAAATTGAGTAATAGCTGAAAGGGGTGATTATGAAGATCAAACAATCATATGAATCGCTACCACTCACTGAGCTGACATTACATGCCAGGCAGTGTTTTGAGAGCTTTGGACACTTTTAATTTATTGTATTCTCACATCAATTCCATGCGGCAGGAACCACTGATCCCCAATCACTCTTCCAAAGTCCTTGGACCAGCTCAGATTCACAAATTAGAAGCTTTCAGATCTTTAGAAAGACAATGTGACCTCACAACCTGTTAGGATGGCTACTATAAAAAACAAACAAACCAAAACAGCAAGTGTTGGTGAGGATGTGGAAAAATTAGAACACTTATGCACCGTTGGTAGGATTGCAAAATGGTGCAGCCACTGTAAAAAAAAACAACAACAGTATGGTTGTTCCTCAAAACATTAAAACTAAAATTACCATACGATCCAGCAACTCTACTTCTAGGTGTCCAAAAAAATTGAAATCAGGATCTCGAAAAGATATGAGCACTCCCATGCTCCTTGCAGCACTATTCTCAATAGCTAAGATGTAGGGGCAACCCGAATGTCCATGGTCAAGTGAATGGATAAGGAAAATGCAGTCCATCCAGACAACGGAATAATGTTAGGCCTCTAGAAGGAAGGAAATTCTGCAATAGGCAACAAAGTGGATGAAGCTTGAAGACATCATGTTAAGTGAGATAAGCCGGACCTGGAAGGACAAATGCTGCATGATCCCACTTACAGGACTCATCCAAAACAGGCAGAGTCCAGGGAACAGAACAGAACCAGCAAGGGAGCCGGACACCAGGAGTTGCTACTCAACAGGCAGAGAGTTTCCCTTCCTTTGGATGGATAATTCTAGAACTTGGCTGCACAACATCCTGTCTCCAGCTAACTAATACCATATTGAGCACTTAAAATTTAAGAGGACAGATCTCATGTTGAGTGTTCTTACCACAATAAAATAAAAATTTTAAAAATCTACTGCAGCCCCTCTGGGCAGTAATCAGTCCATTGTATTAATATTTCCACAAGAGAACAGGCACTGACTCAGGACTCCCACCCTCACCCCCAACCTCGCATCATGGGGTCCAAGAGTCAAGGTCTGGGGGTGCATGGGGACAGGTGAAAGAGGAGCCTGCTGGGGAGGAGCTACCTAGAATGCACAAGAGGATCCCAAGAAACCCCTGGCGGGTGGGGTGGGGGGTGTTCTTAACCAGGACCTGGAGGTCCAAGGGGACATAGCCCTGCCATGGGGTTCTGAAGAAACACAGCCTAGACCTGGGGGTGCTAAGGGACGCGACCCCCAGAGTGGCACCCACATGGCAGTCTCCACCACTCACCTTGCTCTCGGGCCTGCTGAAGGGGATCTGCAGGCGGTCCATGGCCTCGATCATGGCCCTCATGGACACGAAGATGTTCTGGTAGACGAGTGGCCGGAAGCCCTTGCGGTCCTCCTCCGAGTAACCGGCCCCGTGGATGATGCGCATCTGCTTAATGAACGTGCTCTTCCCGCTCTCGCCGGGGCCTGCAGGGTCGCGTGATTGCTGAGTCTCAACCCAAGACTCCTGGGTTCAAATCCCCGCGCTCGCCCAGGGCGGCGCTCTAGGCCCCTGGGTAAGTGAGCGCTTCACCACCCTGGGAGTCTCCTCATCTGCAAACCATGGATCACGATAGGCCCTGCCTGCTAGATCAACAGGAGGGTGAGCTCACGGTAAAATGCTCCTCTGGCCAAATCTAGGCCGCCGCCAGAGGGCTTTTATAATTTGCCTTTTTTCCCCATTTCTAATACTTTTCATGGTTCTGGTTTAACGCTTTTAGGGACCTCCTCTCCAGTCGCCATCTTGCCCTCCCTCTCTGGTTTTACGCTTTTAAATGGTTGAAAGGAATCAAAAGAAGATTGTTTCATGACACACGAAAATTATATGAAATTCAGGTTTGTGTCCATCAATAAAGTTTTATTGGCACACAGTCGCCCACATTTGTGTACAATTGTCCATGGCTATTTTCACATAACAAGGGCAGAGTTGAGTAGTGAGACAGAAACAATCTGGCCCAGAAAGCTAAAAATATTTACCATCTGGCCCTTTACAGGAAGAGTTTGTGGACCTGCTTAGATAGAGCATGCCTAGACACAGTAAGAACTACGTTAGTGGTCACACTCTGAGTAGTATTCGTGACTTATAATTACTATTATTTATTATAATAATTTCAGGTAGAAATATAAATTTTTTTTTTTTTTTTTTTTTTTTTTTTTTTTTGTATATGGGTAGCTCCCTGACTGGGAATTGAAACCAGGCTGCAGCGTTGACAGCGCCAGCGCCGAAGCCTTAAGCCACTACACCACCAGGGAACTCCAAGAAAAACTTTTATGAAGGAAATAAAATAGGATAAACAGATAAAGAGTGTTTAGATGACTACTATAGCTGAGTGTCAAGGAAGGCCCCTTGGTGGAGGTGACTTGTGGGGTTGAGATGTGAAGGCTAGGAAGTTGCTCTTGTGTCAAGATTTGGAAGAAGGACACTCCACACAGAGGGCATAGCCTGTGCAAAGGTCCTGGGGCAGGATGGCACCTGGCATGTTGGACAACAGCGAGGAGGCCCACGTGGTTGCAGCAAGGTAAGTGAGGAAGAGAGAGGGAGGTGTAGAAGACAGGGAGGAGCTAGGGGCAGGTTGGGTAGGGCCTTGTGGGGAGGGCTTGAGCTTTTACTCCAGCGGGTGGAAGCCCTGGAAGTCTGTGGGCAGAGAAAGAGCTGGACCCGACTCAGGTGCTCATAAGCACCCTCTGGTGACTGCTTTAAGGAGGACAGATGTGGGTGGGGCAAGGGTAGAGGCGACTGCGCTGGTCCAGGCGAGAGATGATGGGATGGACCCAGGAGCTGGTGAGATGGGTATATATTTGTGAGATATTTGGGAGACGGAATCATCATGGCTTTGCTGATGGACCAAAGCGGGGAAGGGTCCTTGCAGGGCCAGCTGGAAAACTGACGGCTGACTGAGTGCAAGATGAAACCACAGGGCCTTTCTGAGTGAGGGGCGCTGGGAGACTGCCCAGGCTACGAACACACAAAGTCCGCCCTGGGTTTGTAATAATTCTGGAATCTTCAAGAGCCCAGGACCAGAAGCTCAAAGATCAAGGCTCGGCAACCTGCTGTCTGAGCTCTGAAATCTCCCTCTCTCACTCTCTGTTTTCTGTCTGTGAAATGGGTGTGATAGCCAGGCAGGAAGTGGGAGGTCAGGACCCTCCTCCAACATCTGATCACCCTGTCTGGCTCCTGGGTGACAAAGACTGGGGTTTTCCAGGGGCAGGAGCGGAGACTGGAACAGGAGTGGAGACTGGTGCAAGAGGAACAGGAAACAGCAAAAAGGGAAGGGGTGGCCTGTTTGGAGCTGAGAAAGAGGAAATGGGAGCAGAGGGAGGGAAACAGGCAGGAGGGGTGGAGAGTGTGGGGAGCAGAGAAAAGGGGGAGGTATTTTATATCATCCCCAGGGGTTCCCCTACCTACCCCCAACACATCTGAGGACAAGAAGGGCACACCTGGGGTGGCACCAGGTGTTATAAATACACTGGAGTCAAAGTTCAAGAAAACGAGATGCTTTTGAGTTGCAGTAAAGGACATTGGCGGGAAAGTTGGGAAAGCTGGTGGAGGTGAGTCAGGTGTGCCTTGGCTGACAGCATTCCATCATGTTCATCGCCTGCTTTTGGTTGAGGTCCTGTGGGTCTTTGTTTTTTATTGACACTCAAACCTCCTGAAGTATTTAGGGGTAAAAAGGCATCAGATCTCAACTTACTTGCAAACAATTCAGAAAAAAATGAATATGTATATATTAAATACATAAATGTATAGTAAATAAATTATTGTTATAATCATGCATTGAATATATTATAAGTATGGACACATATACTTACATGTGTGTATCTATTTGGGGAGAGAAGAATAAAAGAAATGTAAAATGTTAACATTTGCAGAAGAATATGGGTGCAACTTTTCTATCAGTCTGAAAATAATTCAAAATAAGCTAAGAAAGAAAAACAACAACAACCCTAAATGCAATGTGAGATGTTGGATTGGATACTGGAACAGAAATAAGGCCTTCGTGGAAGAGCCAGTCAAATCGTGAAATCCACCATCTGGACTTTAGTTAACAATGATGTGACAGGAAGAGTCCCATGTTATTATAATTTCTCAGCTGTGACCATCATACTGTGGTTCTATAAGACGTGAACATGAGGGGAAGCTGCTTAGGAGTAAAGGGGAACTCTATGTACTGTCTTTACAATTTTTCTGTACATCTAAAAAGCATCCCACAACATGAAAAGATGTTCAATGTCACTAATCATCAGAGAAATGCAAATTAAAACCACAATGAGATACCACCTCATACCTGTCAGAATGGCTCTCATCAATAAATTGACCAACAACAAGTGCTGGAGAGGATGTGGAGAAAAGGGAACCCTGGTACACTGCTGGTGGGAGTGCAAATTGGTGCAGCCACTGTGGGAAACGGTACGGAGGGTCCTCAGAAAGTTAAAGAATGGAACCACCTTATGATCCAGCAATTACACTTCTGGGTATTTACCTAAAGAAATCCAAAACACTAATTCAAAAAAATATATGCACCCCTATGTTTATTGCAGCATTATTCACAATAGCTACAACATGGAAACAACCTAAATGCCCATCAGTAAACGACTGGATAAAAAAAATTGTGGTGGGGAGTTCCCTGGTGGTGTAGTGGCTTAAGGCTTTGGCGCTGGTGATGTCAATGCTGTGGCCTGGGTTCAATTCCCAGCCAGGGAACTACCCACATACCAAAAAAAAAATTGTGGTACATTTACACAATGGAGTATTACTCAGTCATAGAAAGAAATGAAATCTTACCATTTGCAACAACATGGATGGAACTAGAAGTTAAGCAAAATAAGTCAGACTGAGAAAGACAAATACCATCTGATCTCACTTATATGTGGAATCTCAAGAACAGAGTAAATGAACAATCAAAATAGAAATAGACTCAGCGATCTAGAGAACAAATGGATGGGGTCAGATGGGAGCAGGGATGGGAGAATGAGTAGGAAGGGTAAAGGTATTGGAAAATGCAAGTTGGTAGTCACATAATGGTTATGGGGATATGAGGTACAGTATGGGGAATATAGTCAATAATGTCGAAAAAGCTATGCATGGTGTCAGGTGGACACTGGACCCATAGCAGGGAACACTTCATAAATTATATAGATGCCTACCCACTGTGTTGTACACCTGAATATAATACAAATTAATGTTGAATCTCAACTATGACTTAAAAAAATAGAGAGATATAGTGATGGGATGTAGAGTACAGCACAGGGAATACAGTCAATGGTATTACAACAGCTATGGAAGGTATCAAATGGGAAATAGACCTGTTGGCATTATCACTATATAAGGTCTGTAAATGTCTAAGTGTTATGTTCTCTTGTACATGTGGAACTGATGGAAAATTAAATTAATTTTTTTAAAATTTCACAATCAGAAGCTCTCTAATGTGGGGCCATATATATCTCAGGTGCTGGAATTTCTTGGATTCTAGGAAGGGGACCCATCAATCTCACTAAATATTATAGAAGCGAAACATCTGAATGTCACAGTCAGCAATATAAACCCACAGCCTCACTTCCCACTGACAAATCCAGGGAGACCCGCCAGGCTTCAAAGGTTTGGCAATTAGGGGATCTCAAAGGTAGCTGAGCTCACATGCCCTTGATAGCCGAGAGCATGAAGCACCATCTGGCCTGAGCCTCAGGGCAAGAGAGATGGCTATTAGCCTCACTTTTCAGGTGGAGAAACTAAGTCCTCTATCAGTTGAGGAGATTGCCTTGGGTCATACAGCTGGAGAGTGGCCAAGCTGGGACTCAAATCCAGTTCTGTCTGAATCCAGAGCACATGGGCTTTTTATTTGTCATATGAGGAAGTTCCTGATGCGCTGTCTAATCAATAACAATAACAATAGTCAGCAACGGTAGCACAGCAAGCGTGATTTAACTCTTGTCATATGCCAGGATCAGAGCCAAGGTACTCTGTGCATGTCCTTAGCGAATCCTCATAAGATTCCTGCTGTTTTCCCATTTACAGAGGAGACATGGGTCTCAGAGAGGTGGTGTGCCTTTCCCAGGGTCACACAGCTATTGGAGAAGCAGTGGTTTAAGGTCAAGCCTTTATGGGTCCTTCACCCACAGAATGGGACATAGTGAGTCAGCTGGGTCCGGCATCATCAAAATACCAGATGCTCAGAAGTTGCGTTGTTCATCTGGGTATTGCAGAAGATAGTAGTGAGACCTACAGCAGGTGACTATATCCTTTGAACTTCCTCCCGATTGCTTTCCAACTCTGACCTTGGTTCTCCCCAAAAACATAGAGAACAAACAAAGGTCTCAGAAGGCAATGGTAAATAAACTTTGTTGCAATACACCGATTTTTTTTTCTCTTCTCTTCTGTTTTATTAAAGAAAAAAAAAAATTCTGGTTTCCACCCACAACATGAATTCTGTGACTCATAAATGGGTTACAACCTGAATTCTGAAAAACTCCATAGGTGGAACCCCGCTCTTTGCAACCCATGCCTGTTCTGAAGCCACCAAAGAACCTAGAAGCTCCTCAGCTCCCCCACCCTGCTCCTGGTCTGCTTCAGGAACTCCTCCACACATGGGGCTGGGGGCTGCAGGGAACATTGTGTTCACTTGATGGGACCTCACAGCCCAGACAGGAAGTGATACTTCCTCCTGGGGTTGTATGAGGAAGTGGAACCCAGCAGAAGCCAGGAGGAGGTCAGCCAAGCCATGGGCATCATGAGACAACATGCGGCTCCTGCCATAGGGATGGCGGCCCCAGACCCCTGCCCACCCCAGGAAACCAGGCCTCTGGGGCATAGAAGCCAGGTTGGGCAGCCAGGAAGAGGGGCCAGGTGGTTCAACTTCTATGTCCAGCTCTGTCTCAGACTGGCTGCTGATCCAGACCAATCCTGCTGACTCCCTGGGAGTTCTGTGGCTTTTCTCTCCAGAGGCATGTTGATAGGATGGTCAAGCACATGGACTTCTAAATGGAATTCTAGGCTCCAATTCTGGCTGTGTAACCTTGGGCAAGTTGCTTCATTTCTCTGGGCCTTGCTTTCCCCATCTGGGGTTATGAGTAATCCCTACCTCAGGCTCTGGACAGAGCTGGTTTCATTCTGACTTTTCCCCCTCCCCAACCTGGTGATAGCTTCCTGCCAGGAACAGCCCCACCCCACCCCCAGCTCCTTGGTCTTCTTCCTCAAAAGGATCAGCAAATCTCCAGGAAAAATATTACTTTACATTTAATTCTTGTTTTCAAGAAGGGAGGAAAGTATAGAGGTGGCACTTGGGGCTGGGATGGGAGTGGTCAAAACCAATCCACAGAACTATTCACAGGGCCACCATCAGTGCTTGGAGACACAGATAACCTCCTTCTCCCATTCCCCTCTCCACATCAGCAGAAGGGGATTCCTGTTTTGGGGCTGACTGTGCAATGGTCAGAGTGGTTGGGGCAAGAGACCTTCCCAGCTCCAGAAAGATATGGTATATAGCTCTGGGAAAAACTGCCCCTGAATCCAGATTGAGTCATTCATTCATTTAAAAAGCATGCACTAGGCATCTACTATATGTCAGGTTCCTTGTACTCCTGGGCTAGATGCTGAGGACACAGGAGTGAATAAGACAGATACGGCTCCCACTCTTGCATTGTTTGCTGTATAACTGGAGAGACAGATAATAAACAAATAAACACCTGAAAGAGTGTCAGAGAGTGAGAACTGTGAAGAAAAATCCAATAGAGGATGGAGAAGAATGAGCCTGTCTTTGCAGCCAGGGAATTCAGGGATAACTTCTCTGAGGAGGTGACACTGAGCTGAGACCTTCCTTGAGTGAGAGTGCCAGCCATGAGAGTGCCAGTGAAAGTGAAAGGCCCTGAGGTGCAGATAAAGAAACTTGAAATGTGCAAGGTAAGGTCACTAACATTGATAAACCCCTCGCCTGACAGATGAAGGGACTGAAGACAAAGAATGGAAGAGGGGACATCACTACAGATCCTACAGACACAAAAAGGATGACAAGGGAATGTTATAAACAACGTTATGCCCACAAATTCGACAACTTCGAAGAAATGGACAAATTCTTTGAAAGACATCAATAACCAAAGTTCATTCAAGAAAAAATAGATAGCTTAAATAGGCCTATTTATTAAAAATAAGTAATATATTAAATGTCACATATATTATTAATATAACAATAGCCTATCTATTAAAAAATCAAAGAGATAGCTATTAAAGCAATTAAATTCTTAATTAAAAAGCTTCCAGGCTTAGACAGTTTCACTGATGACACTGCCAAACATTTAAGGAAAACACGAAATATTTGATGAAGAGCAAAGAAGCCAGGTGGCTGCTGCTGAAAGATTACCGCCAGTAAAAGGAACCGGGGTCTAAGAGGTTAAGGTGAGCCAGGGTTTGGATTTTATGCTATGCCAGATCTCCTTGGAGGAATAAATGGGCGGGGAGGGGGACTCTTTTACCTACTTCAGCAAGAGCGAGCAATGTTAGAAGTTGGAAGGGTCCTCAATTAAGGTGTAATTCCTAGGGGTCCCGTGCTCCGGCTCGTGTTCCTCTCCCCACTTTTCAGGGCTTTCCACCGAGCAAGGGAAGAGAGAGGTTATTATACATATGATGAGCCTCTCTGCCCGGGGCCAGGCAGATGTGACTTCAGGACACCTGGGACCTTCCCCAGTCCCCACCCAAGGTTCAGGGGGTCCTGGGAGAGCTTCCAAGGCCAGCATCCCTGGGGCCATACATAGGACAAAGTGGTTGGGGCAGTGAACATATGTGGGTGATGACACTTGAGGTTTCAGAGGTTGCAATCTCAGAACACCACAATCCACCATCCTTCGAGTCACCCCTACTCCCTCACCCTGTTTAATTTTCCTGCTCTATCTTCTAGCTCAGCGGTTCTCAACCTGTGAGTCGCGACCCCTTTGGGGGTTGAACGACCCTTTCACAGGGGTCACCTAAGACCATCGGAAAACACGTATCAGATATTTACATGACGATTCATAACAGCAGCAACATGACAGTTGTGAAGTAGCAACGAAAATAATTGTATGGGGGTCACCACCACATGAGGAACTGTATTAAAGGGTCGCGGCACTAGGAAGGTTGAGAACCACTGTTCTAGCTGCTGGAAATCATTTTATCTGCTTATTAATTTAAAGGCTAATGTCTGTTTCCCTCACCAGAAGAGGAGGCAGGGACAACTTCCATCTCCTTTGCTGCTGTGTCGCTAGGAGTTACTCAATCCATCTTGAAAGAATGAATGAACCAACCAATCAATCAGAGCTTGTTGGCAACCCACAGGGCTCATGCTAATAAACCTTCAGAACCTGGGTCAAGCCCTACCCCGCTGGCCAGCCTGGCAGGTAGAGGGATGGGAGGACTATTTGGAGATGGAGGAAGAGGCCAGGACTCCTGAGCTCATAGTTTCCTTCCCATGACACCCAGCCGGTAGGGCGTGCTGGGCCTGCCAGGCTAGAGTTGGGCCCCGCAGGGCCCGCCAGGCCACCTCAGTTCTTGCAGATGCCCTTACAAGGTAGTGGGGCCCACCGCATGCACCTTGGGACTAGGACTGGATCTCTCTGCGCCTCAGTTTTCCCATCCGGCAAATGGGTTCCCAGGCTGTACTGGTTGGTGGGGGCGGGACCCCCTCCTCCAGCCTTCCTCCCGCTGCCCCCCCAGCTGGGCCCTGGGCTCACCCAGCAGCAGCAGCTTCAGCTCGCCACGGTCCCGCTTCTTCTGCTCCAAGAGGATCTTGTTGATCTCCTGGTCGATCCGAGCGGCCGTCTTCTCGTCCTCCGTCAGGCACCAGGGGCAGCAGCGCCAGGTCAGCGAGCGGGCCATGGTGTGGGGCCTCAGAGAGCACAAGGCGGCATGGCCCGGCCCCCCGGGGAGGGCACCCCCACCCCGCCGGCTCCGGGGAGAGCTCCTGGCAGCCGGCGTGAAGGGGGTCCCTCTTCTTGGGGGTCGCCCCCCCGGGGGCCCCCGACTTCCCGGTCTCAGGCACTCGGGTGACCCAGCTCTTCCAGGACTGAGTGCAGGGCACAGGACGGATTTGAGGGGAGGAGGAAAAGAAGGGGTGCGGAGGCTCAGGGTTCCCCGCCCATCTCCAGGCCTGCCCGGCCCTGCCAAACAGGTTGATTGTGGCGGCGGGGAGGGGCTCGGGTGCCCCGGGGAGGCGGGGCAGCCTCGAGGAAGGGCCTCACCGCAGACTGAGTGCCGGCAGCCTACTGGGCCCTCCTTCCTCCTTCCGAAGAATGGGTGTACTCCACCCTCCCTGGGCCTGTGACCCCGCCCCCGGCTGTCTCCAGGCCCACCCATGTGCCCCTCCCCGGCAGTCCTCAGAATACCAACAATGAAGGCCAGGCGGCACCTACCGTCCGAAGTGCGTGCTGAGCATCGGCTCGTTTCACCAGCACATCGCCCCACAGTTACTGCGGTCAACCCCCCATGTACAAATGAGTAAAGAGAGGCACACGTCATGACGTGACAGATCCCGGAGCTGGCTCACACCCAATGTGGGTCTAAAACGCTGACCGGGCGGTTTGGGGGAGCCATTCCTTCTTCCTGCAAACATTGAGCGCCTACAGTGTGCTAGGCGTTCTAGGCACTGCAGGGAACAAAAGGACAAAATTCCTAATACCTTTGCCTAATATTCTAGTTAGAGAGACAGGTAAGGAAAGACGATAAAATTTTCAAGTCTGTCAGATGGCGGTACGTTCTGAGTGAAAAATAAAGTGGCTCAGGGGGCTGGGAGATGTCGCAGGGCTTGGGCTGTGGCTTTACACTAAGAGTCAAGGAAGG
This sequence comes from Lyroderma lyra, assembly GCA_004026885.1. Classification (NCBI taxonomy): domain Eukaryota; kingdom Metazoa; phylum Chordata; class Mammalia; order Chiroptera; family Megadermatidae; genus Lyroderma; species Lyroderma lyra. Next base: position 83,938 of record PVJL010003762.1, read on the forward strand.
TCATGCTGACTGGATGACATTTGGGACCAGGAGAAGACAGGAAGCCTGGGCACAGAGTGACCTTGGGAGTCAAACCCGCTGGTCAAAGGTCCCTGCCCTCACCCCTTAAAGTAGGGGATCCTCAAAGTCCGACAGAGGGGGGGGGGGCTGCGTCCTAGACACCCATGGCCAAAGAGAGGGTCACAAGTTGTCTCTTAGCTGTGTCTGGGTGGAGAATCCCCTTCAAGAGGTCCTTGAAAGTTCTAGAAAGTTCCAGAAGACTGCTCCTCCCCCCCCCACACACACACATTATACAGGGGGCTCTGGACTCCTCACAGATAGCACTCTCAAGGCTCAGAGGGGGTGAGTGAGTGCCTGGGGTCACATAGCAGCAACTGTCACCCTTCCCCCATGCCCCAGCCAGCAGGAGGTGTGGTTTTCTCTGCTGTTGAATCATAACCAATGGCAGATGGGAAGTTTGATAGGGGCTTGTCAGGTCATTGAGGCCGGCAGGCCCTGTCCTGCCCACCCACCTTCCTGCCCCAGCAGGATGGCCCTGGGGAGGTCAGGATGACTTCCCACTATGGGAAGATGAAGAAAAGCAGAAATCGATCTGGGCTGCACAGGGCTGAGAGGACCTGACAGAACAGAAATAACCAGCTTAGCAAAACTAGGCTGAGTCACAGACCAGAGAGCGAACGGAAGTGCAGAGGCCCCGGAAAACGGGGGCCACACCCTCCGGGTATCTCCCTGCTGCCAGTCCCAACAAGGCACCAGCCCCAGCGTGTCTCAACAGGACCAGGTGTCAGGCCCTGGTCTAACACCTTTGGGGCTCCCACTGACCTCAGAAAAACACCCCTGCTCCCTCCATCCTTACCAGGGCCTGGCTTCTGTGAATTTTTCCAGCTCCAAAACATATCTTCCTTCCTGTTCCCCTCAAAAGCAAACTGGTTCCTTTCCACATACCAGGTGCCAATGGGGACATTGGTCACGTATTAGTTCACTGGGGAGTACCAGGGTGAACTTGTGTGCATGTCTGAAACACACACACAGAAAAATGCATAAAACGTGACTATATGAGTGTAACCTAACCAATTCTTGTGAAACCAACACCCAGGTGATCCCCAATCAGGCCAAGACAAAGGACATCATCACTATGAGGGTCGCTAGATACTTTCCCAACAGGAACCTTCTCCTTTCACTCCATGATCACCATGCTCAGCAATAAGATTTTTTTCGTTTTTCAGTTTATAAATGTACATGGCATTGTCTTTGCTTTCTTTAGTGTTTGGTTCTATGAGTTTCAACACATACAGAGTCGTGCAAATTGCCAGTTAAACAGCTGACGGGATATGGTCCCTCCCCTGAAAAATCTCCCTCCCTTGGAGTGTCAGACTCTAGCCCCACTCTGAACACCTGGAAACCACCAGCCCACTCTTTGTTTCTGCCATTTTTTAAATCTTTTAGAGAATGTCATATAAATGGAATCGCACATGATGTGGCTTTTGAAACTGGCTTCTTTCACTTGGCGTATGAGATTTGACTATATAGTTGGGTACGTTAGGAACCCCTCCCTTTTGACTGTTGAGTTGTTTTCTGTCATGTTCATGCATCACGCTTCATCCACAGGACATGTAGGCTGTCACCAGTTTAATGCTGTTGTAAACATACGTGTTCAAGTCTCTAAGATAAATTCCTGCAAGTGGGATTGTTGGGTCCTAAGATAACTGTGTCTAGCTTGGTAAGAAATAGACTGATTTCCCAAAGTGCCTGGACTGTTTTGCATCCCCACCAGTGATGTCGGAGCATTCCAGTTTCCTGCACTTGGTTGTTGTCTTGTATTTTTAATTTTGGCCATTTGAAAGCATGAGTAATGGTATCGCATTGTGGGTTTAATCTGCATTTCCCTGATGGACTAATGATATTGACTATCTTTTCACGTGTTTATGTATCATCCATATCTTCTTCAGTGAAGTGTCTATTCAAATTTTATCATTTCTTTTAGTGGGTTGGTTTCCTATTATATTATTGTGTTTGGAGAATTCTTCAGATATTCTGGGTACAAGTTCTTTACTGGATATGTGCTTTGCAAATATTTACTCCCAGTCTGTGGTTTGGCTTTTTATTCTCACAACTGTGTCCTTTGAGGAACAAAATTTTTTAATTTTGAGGATGTTCAGTTTCTCAATTTTTTTCCTTTATGGATCATGCTTTTGGTGCTGTATCTAAGAACTCTTTGCCAAACCCATAGCCACAAAGATGTTTTCTTCTAGGAGGTTTATTGTTTTATACTTCACATATTTAGATCTGTGATCCATTTGGAGTTAATTTTTGTACCGGTCAAGTTTCATTTTTGCTTTTTGTTTTTTGTTTTTGCATATGGATATTCAGTTTCTTTGGCACCCTTTGTTGAAAAGACTGTCCTTCCTCTACTGAATGTTGCCCTAAATAATTTTCCCATATTTGTGTACTTGGGTGATGCTGTTGCTTAGATCACCTATAGTCTCGCTAATATTCATCTGATCATTTTATCAGTTGCTGAGAGGGCTGTTGAAGAATAATTGTATATTTGTCTATTTCTCCTTTCAGTGCTATCATATTTTGCGCATCATTATATCTTCTTGGTGAACTGATTCTTTTATGTAATGTACCTCTTTACTTTCTTGCGTTTCTTCATAAATTTACAACCAAATTAAGCAACCCTAAAATTGGTATTTAATTTTTGCCATTTTGGATTTGCTATAAATAGAATTGTACAGGATGAATTCTGGTGTGCATGGTTTCTGTGTATCACTCATTATATTTGTGTAATGAATCCACATGTGATTGTAGTTCATTAGTTCTCATTGCTATAGATGATTCCATTGGCTGCCTTTTCCATCATCTAATCATCCATTCTTTTTTCTTATCAGTATTTTCTATTTATTTTTAAAATGAGATATAATTGGCATATATTAGTTTCAGATATACAACACAATATATTTGAATATATTGTCAAATGATTACCACAATAAATCTGGTTAACATCCAAGACCACACAGTTACAATTTTTCTTTTCTTTTGACGAGAACTTTTAAGATCTACTTACTCTCTTGGCAACCTTTAAATATAGAAGTTCTGACCATTAAGTTTATGAACTCATCCTAGAAAAAGTGCTACATGCCTCATTGCTGAATATCACTACAGTCACCTTCACAGCACTCCCCTTGGGAAGCTGTGCACCGATGCCAGTGCCTAGTCCACCCTCCAATTTTGGAACTCTTTTTCTGGAATGGCCATCAGAGCTGTCACTGATGTCCTGGATGTTATCAAATGTCTTCCTTTCAATATTTTCTTTATTTTCAGGTAAAGAAAAAAGTCACTGGGGGCCAAAGCAGGTGAGTAGGGGGGTGTTCCAATACAGTTTTTTGTGTACTGGCTAAAAACTCCCTCACAGATGTGCCATGTGAGCTGGTGCATTGTTGCAATACAAGGGCCATGAGTTATTGGTGAAAAGTTCTGGTCGTTTTCATCTAACCTTTTCATGCAGCCTTTTTAGCACTTTCAAATAGAAAACTCGGTTGACTGTGCAGTTGGTACAAAATCAGAAAGAACAATCCCTCTGATGTCAAAAAAGGTTAGCAACATCATTTGGACTCTTAATTTGGACTGACAACTATTTTGGTCATGGAGAATTAGCAGACTTCCATTGTACACTTTGACACTAGGTTTCAGGTCGTATTGGCACACCCATGTTTCATCACTGGTGATAACATGGCCCAAAACATCCTCTTGCCTCTCCAAAAGGTCTTGGCAAACTTCGACTCCTTTGCTTTTGTTCATGGGTGAGCTCCTTCAGGACCATTTTTGCACACACCGTTCTCTTGCCAGGATTTTCAGTGAAGATTTTCCTGTTTCTCTATCTACATTTACTTGGTCTGCTATGCTTCTCACAGTCAGTCAATGATTCTGATGCACAATTCAAGAAATTTTTGCAGTGTTTTCGTCAGTGCTACTCATTACTGGCTACCTTGACCTCTCTTCATCAATGACACTTTCTCTCCCTTCAGAAAAAAACGTTTATTCCATTTGTACACTGTCGTTTTCTTCATGGCACTATTCCCATAAACCTGGACTAACATGTCCCTGGTTTCATGTCCACTCTTGCCAAGTTAAACAAGAAATTTAATGTTTGTTTGTTGCTCTAATTCAAGCTCCGACATTCTCACAATGGCACACAAAAACACGCAACAACAATAATGAATGCCACTCAGCAAGACACCATCACATGTCAATAAGAACACAGCTGTGAGACACAGATATACCAAGGTTATGACACCTTACCGAGGTGTTTGTACAGTGCTGCCGATGTAAGTGCACGGTGGCAAGTTCACAAATTTGTCAGACCTTCATAGGATACAGTATTATTACCTATAGTTACCATGCTGTACTAGTCATCCATTCTGCTATTGATGGGCACGTGGTTAAATTTCACTTTGGGGCTATAATGAGTAGGGCAGTTATGGACATTTGGTCCATGTCTTTTGGTGTCCACATGTGACATTCAGTGGATACCCAATTGTGGAACTGCTGGGTTATCAGGTATCCCCAGATATTAGATAGTAATACTTTTGCCTGAGTGCATGCACCAATTCACACCACCACTAGCTCTGCAGAGTTTTTGTAGAGCTAAATTTATTTCAACCCAAAGACTCTCCTTTACAGAAAAGATGCATTCCTCAAAGTTTCTGTTATTAAAAATGGCCAGTCTGTTTAATGAGAGAAAGGACAGTTACATAGTGTGAAAGTACCTCCCATTTCTCAGCTGATGGGATTATTAGTCACTGAGGGCCACAGCTGCATCCTACCCTGGACCTTGCCTTTGGCCACACCCAAGGTCATGCCCGCCACCCTGGGGATGACCCAAGACTGGGATACAAAGGCCCATCCCCCTCATTTATTAACTGATGAGTCATTTATTTATAATAGGTAAGACAAAAAATGTCTCCATTCCACCTGTGGGTTTCCAAAGGCTGTCCAGAAAGTATCCAGCCATGTAATATAAAAAATAGAGGCATCTGTGGCTGGAGTTTTTCTGGACAGCCCTCGTGTATCTGAGAGAATGGAAAGTGAGGATTCAGGTACTTGCACACCCATATTCACAACAGCACTGTTCACAGTAGCCAAAATGTGGTAATAGCTCGTGTCTCTCACAGGCTAGCAAAGTGAGCTTCGTGAATGTAGGACCCAACTCAGAAGTTTTTTGGTTTTAAAGTTTTCCTAATTTTGAAACAGGAATTCTGCATTTTCTTTTTGCACCATCTCCCACCTGGTTGGACAGGTCACAGCTGATGCCAGACCAGAGAGGCACTGGGCTACTGTCAGGGCAAGGGCTCACAGCTCTGTGCCCGTTTCTCATTTAGAACCAGGTGGTGATAGGATCTCCCCGGGGTAGATGCGAGGTAGAGCCAACTGTAAGTGGGACAAGAGCAGTCCCAACAGGACATAGAGGGCATAGTGTCCAGGTGACATCCCGGTGCACCTGCAGCACACCGACGGGACTCCTTTCCCGCACAGCTCTCCCAAATCCTGCTTCCCTCCTCTGCCTCCATATAGTCCAGCCCCCGTCAATTCCCACCTGGACCCAAGTGCAGTCCGCTCCACCCTGGCCCCCCAGCTCTCGCCGCCCAGTCTGTTCTCCCCGCAGCAGCCACCAGAGGGCGCCTGTGAGCACCTGATTCAGGTCCACCCTCAGGATAAAACCCCAAGTTCTCCCTGTGACCTACAAGGCCCTGCATGACCTGCCCCCGTCCCCTCCCTGCCCTCACCTCCTCCCTGTTTCTCCCTTGCTCACTCTGCTCCAGCTACAGGGGTCTCCCAGCTGTTCCTTTCATTCAGCAAGCATGGTCCTGCTCCAGGGCCTTTGCCTGGGCTGTTCCCTGTCTGGAAAGCCCTTCCCTCAGATCACAGCATGGCTCCTTCCCTTCCTGTCTTCCAGGATCCTACTCACATGGCATGTCTCAGAAAAGCTCTTCCTGAAAAGCTTGTCTTAAGTGCAACTAATGCTCCTTATCCATTACCCTGTTCTGTTCTTCAGATTAAGTCATGGTGACAAGTACGGTCTACCCCTGCCCCCTGCTGTGTCTGCAGCACCTAGGGCAGTGCCTGGACCACAGCCAGCCTTCAAGGTATATCCCACTGATGAATGAGTAAATAAAACTGGAGGATGATGGGGAGAAGTAGAAACCCCTGTGCATGGCTGGGGGTGTGTGAAATGGGGTGGGCACTCTGGGTAATGGGATGGCATTTCCTTAGAAAGTTAATGTAGAATTCCCATGTGACCCAGCAATTCCACTTCTGAATGTTTATCCAATAGAAATGAAAGCAGGGACTCAATATTTATACATCTGTGTTCACGGCAGCATTATTCACAGTACCTGAAAAGTGGAAATACCCCAAGAGTCAATGGCTTGATAATGGATAGACACAACGTGGTCCATCCAGACAATGGAGTATTAGTCAGCCTTACAAAGGAAGGACATTCTGACACACATGCTGCAACATGGATGAACCTTCAAGACATCATGCTGAGTGAAATAAGCCAGACACAGGACAAATACTGTGTGATTGCACTCACATGAGGTCCCCAGAGGAGTCAGATTCATAGAAATAGATGTGGATGGTGGGGGCCAGGGGCTGGGGACAGAGAGTCAGTCTGGGGAGATGAGAAAGTCCAGAGGAAGATGGTGGGGACAGTGTGAATGTGCTTAACGCTGCTGAGCTGTGCTCTTAAAAATGATTAAGATCGTAGATTTTATGTCTTATTCACCATGATTTAAAGTTTTTGAAACAGGAAAAATGATTACAGAGAGCCCACTGTTCTACATCCTCAGTCTCCAGTATCGCCAGCAGTAAGCAGCATGTTGGTCCTTTGCTCCCAATAAGGAGATGCTTCTCTTGCAAGATGCTCCAGTCTTCAAGACAAATTAACTTGAAGTCAGGGGCCAAGTAGAGGACCTCAGAACAGGGGTTTTGGTGTCACAGTCCCAGCCCAGGGTGGTAGGCCTCCCAAAGGAAGCTGTGGCTCCAATAAACTCAGACCCCAGCCTGAACAGAGAGGACCAGGAGACCCTCTAGGGTCCTTCTGTGCCCCTCTGCTGCCCCCAACCCACCCCTATAGCCAGCAACAGAAAGTAAGCCAGAGGGGCCACATGTTTAGGAACAAGATTTATTCCAATTTAAAACAATTCATTTCAGGAGAAAGATATGAAAAGTCAATTTCTACCAGGTATCTCTGGATTAAGGGGTCAGGGCCCCAACACGCTGAGCAGAGCCTGCCATCCCAGCCACCTGGACAAGACAGCCTCAGCCACAGGAGGCTGGCATCGAGCTAATCACGCCCATCCCCCAGCGCACATGACAATACATGCATTTCAAATGACAAAATGTTAAAAACAGCATTTTTATATAATATTCTTGTTTTAAATAGGTTAAGGTTTAAATCATCTGAAATCAGGACTGTGTAATATACAAGTATAACCAGATAGTGTCCACCCCTCTGGCAGGCACAGGTCCCACACCGCCGCTGGGGACATTGGCACTAAGCTCTCTCTTCGGGAGACAGGCACCCGGGGCACCGGATGTACTGCTGGGCAGCCTGACACAGTGGGAGGAGCTGGGGGGGTCAGCACGGGAGAGAAAGCAGTAGGAGGGGAGGTCATCAGATTGGAAAACAAAACTGACCAGCCTCTCAGGGCCAGGGAGGGTCCAAGACTTCCTGCCCCAGCTGGCACAAAATAGGTCTCGGACCGTCTGGGACATGGGGGTGGCCCTGCCCTCAGCTCATGGGGGTATGGGCAGGCCTATGGGGTTCCAGAAGGCGCTGGGCCAAGGCAGTTTGGCACTCCAGCCAGGCCTGGGCTGTGGGATGCTTGGCACCTCTCTTGGGAAAGAGTTAATACTTTGGGTGCCCCTCCATATGCTCACGCCACCCCTACTGAGCCCAATCCAGGTCCCTTTTTGTGACCTGGGCCCACTTTGCAAAGACCTCAAGTCCCCTCGGGTCCACCACTAGCAGCACCACCTGCTCCCCCAACTGAAATGTGAATGGGGTGTTACAGTTCAACCCTCTCAGACACATGGCACAAAAAAATGACCCTTTTTAGAAAACTGGCTGAGAAGATAGAGACCCCCAACCCATTCTGCCCTCATAGGGGGCTGATCTCCAGGAATGTAGCTGCCCTCAACTCTTGCCTGTCTTCTGCCCCTCACCGCTGTGAGGCCCTTCTGGCTTTGTGCTGCAGCCACCAGGTACGCTGGAGAGAGGCAGAGAAGAAGAAGTGAGGGCCAGGTGCCCAGGACTGGCTGGCTGGGTGGGCTGGATTGCTGAGTTGCTTCTTTTGTATTTGGTAGTGGGCCCACAAAGGAGCAGCCACAAAGGCTGTTACCACAGGACCCAGGTGCAGTGCGTGGGACCAAGGCATCGCTGGCAGTCTGTTCCCCCTACCTTTGTGAAAAAAAACCAAACGAAACACTGTAGTGTTCAGTCTACAAGAGAAGGAAAGCCACCTCCCTCCCCCAAACACCAGCCCCTACTTATTCCTGCCCTCAGTCTCTCTGGGAGGGAACTCAGGCCTGTGCCTCTGGCTCAGTGTGTGGCCAAGGCCTGGAGGCCGCTCAGGGCCAAGGTACCAGCGACCCTCAATGGCTCTGGGCAGTGTCCCTTTGGCCTGCTACTTCCTGGCCGCTTGGGGTAGAGGGTCAGCAGTGCGTGCAAATGGCGGCCACCATACCCAGGAACCACCACAGGACTCTCCCTGTCAACATCTCTCTGCCTCTTGGGGACAGACCTGAGAATATTCTGAAAAAGTCCCCAGCCCACCATCACTGGTTCCAAACTGGTTACAAAATGCAACAGAAGCAAAAGTGAGTCCCCTTCAAGTGGACCTTCTCCCAGCTCCCGCGTCACACAGGCTCCGATGGGTGCTCTCCTGCATGGGCAGTGGGCATGTGACCCTCACGTGTGTGCTGGGACAGGGTCCCAGGGGAGCTCCCAGCAGACAGATGGCCTGGAGACACAGCCCAGAGGACCACTAAGCCTCCAGGGCTCTCACAGAGGGCAGTGGGGTCTGTGGCCACCGAGGCTGTGAGACAAGGCTCGGAGCATCTCTTCCACTGCAGGGGAGACCACGCACTTTTTGTTTTTCCTCAAAAAAAAAAAAATCTGGTTAGGCACTTCCCAGGGTGGGCAACAGGGGGCGCCACCCACACCCACTTCTTGAAGTCCAGTGAGCAAAAATACAGCAAAGTCGTGAGGATGTCAATAACTTAAAAAAAGAAAGAAAAGTCAGTCTCCATGTCTCCATGCCTTCCGTGAATGAGAACATGGGGGAGAACAGAGAGGACTGGCAAATCTAGGGACCAGGGACAGCAGGTGGCTCTGTCGCACGGTGGCCCGAAGGTACAGCCTGGGGCTGAGGGAGGTCTGGAGGTGCCGGCACCGGGCACTCGTGTGTCTCATCGCCACTTGTCTTATTTTTCTTTTTTTTCTTTTTCCACTTTTTTTTTAGAAAAAGGCGAGCCACAGTCAAGGGCAGAAAAAGGCAGCCAGTGCCACTGACAAAAGGTGAGAAGGTGCACGAAGTGTAGAAAGAAAGATGTACATCCCCTGATAACTGTGAAATAAAAACCATTTGTTAAAAACAGGAAAAAAACTCAGCTCCTCCGCGGACAAAGCCGCTGTCACATCACATAGGAGGGTCTGTCCCGCGGGCTCTCCGGGTCACACCAGGTTGTACTCCTTCAGGTTGAGCTGCAGGATGGTGTCCTTGACTGCAGCAAAGACAAAGCGGATATTCTCCGTGTCAGTGGCGCAGGTGAAATGTGAGTAGATGATCTTGTCGCTATCGGGGTTCAGGTCCACAAACATCTTCAGGATGAACTCCCGGGCAGCCTGTGCATCCCGCTGCGGCCCTGTGGGAGGCAAGGAGCATGAGCTAGGCCTCACTCAGACACACCACGCGTGGGACAGGGCAACAACTAGTGGAGCAACTCCCCCACTGCTCCAGTGACACCCATGACTGATGCCAGGTGACCCAGGCCAAGCTGTAGCCTCTGTACATGCGTAAGGATTTTTGTAGCCCCTAGCCCATCTTCACCCACTTGGTGGAGATGGGCCCCTCAGCCAGGACCATTGCCACTGCACACAGGGGGCTGCTTCCCTCACCACCACACTGGGGCCAATATTCCTTCTCAGCCTCACTTTACCTGACTGTTCATACTGCACCCCAAACACACACCCACATCAAAACATGGGAACACACCCGCACACGTGCACACATGTGGCCACACTTGCATATACGTATACCCACAATATGCTCCTGCACATACAGGTGCACCCCCATGCACTCCCACACCAGCCACTCCACCACAAGGCCTGCTGGCTAGCCATCTGTCTGTCTATATCCTAGCCTGGAGGCTCCCACCCACAATGTCCGTCCTGCTCTGTCCATGATCTGCACTCACCCTCAAGTCTTGGTCTCCATCACCTCATTGCTCCCTCTCAGCAACCCTCCTTCTCTCCCCCTAGCAGGGGGAGTCCCTGTCTGCCCAGCCCAACATCCTAACCCCCCAGGCTTCACTCTGGTCTTTAGAGTGGGAGCCAATGGCCCATATCACTAGTCCCCAAGTCATGGCTAGTTGGGCTGAACCTGGCACTTCCACACTCACAGGCTGGGCACCATGTTCCACAGGTAGCACCTTCCTCGGACATGTCCTGTGGGGGCTCCCAGCCAGGACACTCCTCCCCATCATGATCCCTGCTCTCCTAGCAGTAGAGACAGTACAAGCACCCAGTGTGGGTGCCACCACTTGCTATGGAGCAAGTGGCTGGGCATCCGCAGGAACCTGTGGAACATCTCCATGTCCTCTGGGGAACAGCTACAGCTCAGGGCAGGTGGGGTGGTCTGCACATAACTGTCTGCATTCCATTTGGAGCTCAGGCTGATCTGGGCAGGGGTCAGGTACAGCAGTCCTGGGTCACCTTTTATTCCCAACGCCACACTCCTCCCTGCTGCCAGGCCACTGATCCCACACAGACTCTTCACTAAGCATGGGCAACTGGGAACAGGCCACCAAGTTGGGGTCCAGGAGAGAGTGTCCCGGCGTGTGCTTCCTGCCGCCCTGCACCAACTACAGGGCGCCCTCTGCACCCAGGGACACGAGGCCTTTCCACCCACCCATCGCCTGGGAGGAGCTGGGAGGCAGCCATGAGTGCAGCGCTGGCCCGGGAAGCTCTGGCCCAACCGCTCGTGGGACCGGGGAACCATCTCTCAGCCGTCAGATGAGTATGCCAAGGCCCAGAGAAGGTAGGGGGCAGCCAGCTGGCCTTCCCAATAGAGCCAGTAAGGTGGGGGCTGAGAATGTTCTCACATTTCTGTGGGCGGGCATGGGGCAGCTAGCTGGGCTCACCGTCAAATTCAGGGAAGTAGTCCACCAGGTGTGAATACAGGATCTTGTCCTCCAGCAGGTCCTTCTTGTTGAGGAAGAGGATGACGGATGAGTTCTGGAACCAGGGGTAGGTGATGATGGTCCGGAACAGGGCTTTGCTCTCCTCCATGCGGTTCTGCGGAGGTCCGAACATCAGGATGAAGGCTGGGGAAGCCCTCATCCCACCCAGAGCCCTGGCCCCTGGTAGGCCAAGCACTGGGGGCCTCACCTCGTTGTCTGACTCCACCAGGACTTGGTCGTATTCACTCAGGGCCACGAGGAACATGATGGACGTCACGTTCTCAAAGCAATGTATCCACTTCCTCCGCTCAGACCTCTGACCTCCCACGTCCACCATCCTGCAGGGACCAGTGCCCCACAGGGGCTCAGCGCTGGGCTTGGTGGACGGCACTGCTTCCCCAGCAGGCCCTCCCCACCAGCATGTTGTGTCTGCCGGAGCCACAGGGGCCCCAATACCTGCTGGAACCAAGAGGGCCCCCAATACTTGCTAGAGCCATGGGGACCCCTAGTACATGTTAGAGCCATGAGGGAACCCTGTATCCATGGGAGCCTGGAGAACATTGCACAGGCTGCATGTCTAGCCTCCAAGCATGACCAATCTGTGCCCTCCTACTGGAGTCCTCAGCTGAAAACGGAGACAGGCGCTCACAGTAGGTGTGAGATGTGGACCCAGGGGGACCTACGATGGGCCGGCCTATCCTTGGACCCCACATCTCATGTTTGGAAACCCCCTCCCCTCACTGGTCAATGTGCAGCACTGTCTGTAAAACACTGGCCCATCTTGGCCTCACCCACAGGGAGACCCAGACAGATTCAGGGGCACTGAGACAAAAAACACGTTAGCCACTGTGCTGTGACAGGTGAACATAGCAGGCTGCAAAGTTTGCTATCCAGTGTAGGAAGCAGGAAAGAGACAACAGGCCCAAGAGGGGGAATTAGGCGGGGGGGGGGGGGGGGGGGGGGGGGGGGGGGGGGGGGGGGGGGGGGCAGTGCCTGAGCTCCAGGGTAGTTAATGGGGGCTCTCTTCTTTCTGCTTATGAATTCCCTAACTTCAAAATGAGAAAAGACACTCCATCTTTTAAAAGGAAGACAAAAGTGGTAAGAGAGAGTGGCCCTCAGGCCCCCCCAACCTGGCCTGGGAAAGGTTGGGGTCCCCACAGCTAGCCCCCCACCCCAACATCTACACTGCTGCATGGAAGGCACGGCTCAGACAGAAATGACCCCGGAGCTACAGGCTGTCTGCCTGGCGGGGATTCGGCAGAGGCTATCGCAAGCACAGGTGGACAGTGGCTGTGCCAGGGTGACTATGAAGGAGCAGGAGGGTGGTGACAGGCCAAGGGCCCTGTGCTCGAATGCCAGGCCATGCTGGCAGCTGCAGCAAGTCTGGGGAATGCCATCAGGGCCAAAAGCACTCAGGGCCACAGCCTTTCTGGAGCATGAACCTCCCAGTACAATGGGGCTAGAACCCGGGACCACAGGGGCCAGATCTCTACACCTGGTCCCTGCTTTGGGACCAGGCTTATGAGGCATACTGGGGCAATTAGGCCATCATTCATTCAATGACATCCAAGCTCCGATGGAGGCCAGGCCACGAGCTCAGTGCCAGAATCCCTAGCCTGCCTTCTGTGAGCACACAATCAGATAAGGGGGCAACTGAATGAGACCACAGCTAGATAAGAGGGGCACAGCTGGACAAGGGAGCAACTAAAGAGGCATATCTGGATAAGGGACACAGGTAAACAAGGGGCACAGCTAGACAAGGGGTCTCTATGAACTCTCCACTGCCCGACAGTCTCTCTGCTCAGGCAGGAATACCAGAGTACCCACTACTCCCACAAAAGCCAGCATCCTCCCTTACCCACAGCCCCATCGTGGAGGCCCCACTAGAAGGCCATCTCCCCTAGGCCGCCTCTGGGCAGTCCCCCCATAGCCAGAGGCCTGGCTTACTCAGAAACCTGGCGACAGTTATACCTATTCATAAATCTTATCTCTTGTCCTGGATCAGAAGCTCCCTCAGGGGAAATACCAGGATCCAATGAACCTTCTGCTGCCCCCACAAAGCAAACTCCAGGTCTGGAGACAAACAGCCCTCCCCAGAATGCCACCACCCTTGGGAAGCCTGGATACAGGTACCTGAAGATGATGTTCTCTAGGTCAAAAGGGTACTCGATGATGCCAGTGGTGGGCACACGGACCCGCAGCACATCCTGTTGGGTGGGCAGGTAGCCTGAGGTGGCAATGCGATCCACATCGGTCAGGTAACTGCAACAGAGCAGGGATGGGCTCCTCAGGCCAGGCTTCGTGTGGAAGGACATCCCGGCCACCACCAATCCCTCAAGCAGCCAGGAGGGGCCCACAGGGGCCTCACCATCAGGGCTGAAGCAGCCAGGAGTATTCGGGATAAGATGGACAAGGCCGCCCCACCCTTGACCTGGGCAGGAAGGAACAGGTCATTTGTTGCGTCTCATGGAATAGAAATGACGCTAACCAGGGAAAGCCTCGGGAGGAACTCTCAAAAGACCTGGCACAGAACAGCTGCTTCACAAAGAAGGGGACCAGTGCTAGAGTTTCCAAGAGAGGCTACTGAGCTAAAGAGGTGACTTGTCAGAAATAAACTTGCTACTTTAGGATCACTTTAGATCCACAGAAAAGTTGTAGAGACACAAAAGAAACTTCCAGCACACACCCAGCTTCCCTGCCATGAATGTAACTGCTAATCTAATGCATATGTCACAACTAATCAGCCAATATTCAGTGTCATTAACTGAGTCCACCCTTTTTCCAGGTTGCCTAAGTTTTCCCTAATGTCCTTTCTCTGTCCCAGGACCCTGTCCAGACCCACATGGCCTGCAGCCTGGCCTCCGCTAGGGCAGGTGTGCAGCGCCCCACTCACTATTTAGCAGAGTCAGAGAGCTGGTACTCCCGCCTCCGGTCATAGCACTCCTGGATGCCAGGGTCGTTCCACAGGGTCTTAATGGCGTTGACGTACCGGTGCTCAAATGTCGTCACCTTCTCCACATCTACTTCCCGAATCAGGAGAGCATTGGCCTGTGAGGGTAGGAAGGGAAGAGGCCATGGGCTTGCCAGGGGCCTGGACACATGGGGCATACCCTTCACCCCAGGGCATGGCTGGACACCTGGCACCTGGCTAACCAGAGTCAAAACCATCAACTCCAGTTTCACATGAACACACAAAAGAAGTGAAGGTGACTGGCCACAACCATCCCTCAGTATGAGGTCCCAAAACAAATCCAAGACCGAAGCAGCTCCTCAGAGCAGCCAAATGGACAGATGAGAACTCCATGCCATGTGTGTGAGAAGCCCCCAAAAACAGTTCTACAAAAGCAAAGCCAAGGGAGGCCAAGGGCGAGAGCTACTTTGTACCCAGCTGGTGGGGCAGCTGATGGGAAGAGAGCAGGCTATCACCACATGACTCTGACTCTCCACTCTTCAGTACACACCCAGGAGACAGGACAAAAAATGTGAGCAAACAAAAACTTGATCACAATTGGGAAGTTCCCTGGTGGTGTAGTGGCTAAGGCTTTGGCACTGTCAATGCTGCAGCCTGGGTTCGATTCCCAGCCAGGGAACTACCCACATTAATTAATTAATTAATTAATTAATTAATTAATTAAATAGAAAATAAAAACTTGATCACAAATGTCACAGCCCCAGGATTCACAATGGCCAAAGAGAGGAGCAACCAAATGTCTATCAATAGGTGAATGATAAATAAAATGTCTATCCACACATTGGAATATTATGCAGCTATGAGAAGGAGTGAGGCACTGACACTTGCTATAATGTGGATGGACCTTGCACACACGGTGCTCAGTGAGAGAAGCCAGACACACACAGGGCCACAGTGTGTGATTCCATGTATGTGAAATGTCCAGACAGGAAGTAGGCTGGTGGATGCCAGGGCACTTGGGAGGGGAATGGGGAGGGACTATTATGACTGTTAATTGGGGCAGGGCTTACTTTGAGAGTGATGAGATTGTTCTGGAATTGGATAGAGATGACAGGTGTGTGACCTCTGTGAATGTGTTAAAAATGAGTGAGTTGTACACTTTCAATGAGTGACTTGTATGGTATATAAATTCTATCATAATAAAGCTGTTACTAACAAGAGAGAAATGTCATCCTCATGGGGTCACCTAGAGGGTCAGATATGGTATATGAAGCGCCTGGTAGGATGCTGGGCCCTCCCAGGGGCCAGGAACCAGGAGCTCAGTCTGCCCACCCCAGGGCAGCAACCTGCCGACCCAGCTTCCTGTCCTATCCTGTCTGTAGCATGAAATGCTAACAGCTACCTGATAGGAGGTCTGGGGTTCAACCGGGATGTGCAGGCACAGAAGGCAGGTCTGTGCCTGTGGAGGTCTGAGGCCCTGCCTAACAGTGGCTCCGCTCCCCTGCCTTACCTTGTTCTGCTCGTACTTATACAGGATCTTCAAGGTCTCCATGGCCCGGATCATAGCCTGCATGGCGGTGAAGATGTTCTGGTAGACCAGCTTGGTAAAGCCCCGCTTGTCCTCCTCCGAGTATCCAGCACCATGGATGATGCGCATTTGCTTGATGAATGTGCTCTTCCCACTCTCGCCCGTCCCTACAGCAAGACACAGCCCACTGAGATGGTAGGACCAAGACCCCTCCCAGCACAGGAGTAGCTGAGGCACGGAGACGCACAATCCTGGCCCCGGGTGGCTGATTGGCCCTCGAAGCGGGGATGGGATATGTTTGGCTAGCAGGTGGCCACTCTGTGAAGCGCATCCCTGCATTTTACCACCATCAGCCTCCCACCTGCACCCGTCCTACACAGAGGAAAGTGAGGCTCAGAGAAAGGAAGAATGACATCTGCAAGGCACTTAGCACTGAGGCACATGACAAGCAGGTCTGTCTCCCCAAGCACCCTGCTGGGTCACAGTGACAGAAGGTGAGTAGTGTCTGCAGATGAGGACAGGAAGACCCACAGATGTTACGTGTGTCTCCACCAGATGCCGTCACTTCCTTACCTAGTAGGTGGACTAGCTACCTGGCCCCTGGAGCTCACCCATCGCTTTCCCATGCCCACCCTGGATCCCGGTCTGATCTGAAAATTTCTCTACCTCCCACCTCACCTCTTCCATGTGTCCCCCCGGAGCAAAGTCTCCTTTATGGCAGGAGTTTGGTATCTGCATCCAAGACCACAACAGAAAAAGCCAAATTGAGTCACAGGGCACCAGTCATTTCCCCTAGGCTCCTAGAAGCTCCTTTCTCATTAGCTTTGAACTTGTAACTTGACCCAACATCACACCATACTGCACACTCCAGCTCCACCCTGCGTGACCACAGTGCTTTGTCCCACGTCCACCTGGAGGCCCAGGTGTCATTCCTCTGCCCACCACCTGTCTGCTCTCTTATCTCTGTCCCATCGTGCTATTGGGCACATAGCATCAAATCCCTGTGTGTCTCATTCCTTCTTCTATAAGCATAATGAGACATGGCCACCTTACCAGGCTCTTCTAGGGTGACTGTGCTAACCTCCACCTCAGAGAGGGACACACTGAGGCTCTATGTGCCTCGTGGGATCGAAAAGATCAGAAAATCTAGAAAACCGCCTAAAAGGGGCCACTTGGCCAGCTGCGCCCTTACTCCAGCCTCAAGATGAGGGCCCGGTCTCAATGCATGCCATGCAATCACGGGTCCTCGCAGCTCCGATCCCTCCCAGCCTTGCTCCAGCACCAACAAAGCCCCAGGTTCCTGTCCTGCTTCAGCCTCTTACCACTGGTCACCCCACTTTCATATACCTTCACACATGGCACAACAATTGCAGTGGTTTTAATACGTGCACAAATCTCTGCCACGCCTCTCTTCTAGAGGTGATGCCTACTTATCCTCCCTAAGAAGGTGGGCTGCCCTCAGTGAGACTTCTAACAACAGAATATGATGAATAATGGTGTGTCCCTTTCAAGACCAGTTCATAAAAGGCACAGGAGCCCCTCCTTGCTGTCTGGTACCACTGGGGCGGAGGGGAGCCAGCCACCACATTGTGAGGAAGTTCAGGCAGTGCTGTGGAAGGGTCACATGGGGGAGCCATCCTGGAAGGGGCTCCTCCAGACACGTTTAACCTTTCAGAGGGGGTAGCCCTGTCGGCAGCTTCACTGCAGCCCTTGTGAGGGACCCGACCTAGAACCACTCAGAATCTCAGAGATAATAAGTATTTGTTTTCAGTTACTAAGTTTTGGGGGGATTTTATTACACAGCAAGTACTTCTTAATTCTAGGATGGAACTACCTCAGACCCCTACTTGATAACCCAGAACAGGGCCCCTCTCAGGGACTCAACCCCTGTGCTCCCTTTTGTGGACTCAGAACATCCCAAACTTGCCTGAACCCACCTCTCTAGGTTCATTTTAGCACTCTGTGTGAGCCACCCTGCATCTTCCTACCTCCACACATTTGTGCAAGCTGAGTCTCTGTCCAAGGTGCTGTCCACTCACAGCCACCTGTGACCTAATCTGCACCCCAGAAAGCTCTATGCCCTAAGCAGGAAGCTCCCCTCCCTGTACACTGGTTCAGTAATGGTTCCAACATTACTGCTACCTGTATGGGGAGCTTCTCTTCAGAGGTCTGTTGTTGGCCTCTGTGACTGAGAACTCCTGGAGAAGAGACTCCCATGGTGACTACACTGTCCTGCTGCCAAGAGTTCCTCAATCAGAGTCTGAGTAACTGACCACACGCACCTGAGCTCACTTGGGAAAACCCAAGTCACAAATGCCTTGGCTGCAGCTGCCTCTTTCTGGTACGTTTATCCACCACCTCAGATCCTTTCTGAAATAAGTATGACTTTGGTTCTGTTCTCAAGTGGTAATTACCTCCACACCATCCTGCATCCATCCTACCTCAGACAATCACCTCAGCCACAAAACACCCAAGAGGCCAAAAGCCCACTTGTCCCAAAATTCCTGAGTTCCAGGGGGCAAGAGGGGGTAGGGCACTGTGCACATGACCCCAAGTCTCCTCAGACAGATCCACATTGCCCCTTCCTCACCACACGCTGAGAGAGGGGCAGGTGGTGTGCTAGGAATGTGATTTCTAGTACGTTTTCCTCTTTCAGGGTTTCTCACTGGAAACAGCCGAACAGGTGCAGGGATTAAGGCCAAAACCTAGATGTAGCCCTGCAGGTCAGACCGAGACTAAGCCAGGCAGATCCCATGCTCAGGCCACAGGCCCCTCGTGCCACCAATACTACAGATATGGAAGTTAAAGCAGCCTCAGCTCTCAAGCAAGGATGCTGGGAGGGCAAGTGAAAAGTATGAAAACCAGATCATCACCTCGGCAAAGAGGAACTGACCTTGCATCTGGCTTTCTAATAATGGAGGCAAAATATGACAATGAGAACCCCCCATGGAGCTCTCCAGAGGCAGTGTAGGCACACTGGGGGGTGGGGGTCACACACAGGTTAAACACACGCACAAATGCATGCACACAAGCACACCACACACATACATGTACACACACATGGTATCAACCAGCATGTGACAAAACCTGGGCCTAAAAGAGGATGGGAGATGTGGTGGGGTGGGGTGTGTGAGAGGGGCAGTGTGTGTTTCTGACTGTGGAGGGATCCTGACAAGCCACCTCACAAGAAGCTGACCACAGAAGAATGAGGGCTGGCTGGGTGATAAACAGAGACAAGCCTGGGACATTCCCCTAAACTCAAGAAAGAAGCAGTGATATGCTTAGGAAGCCTAAGACGTAGGATCAGTCCCTGGAGATGAGGCGTGTGGCCACGGTCACGCAGGTCCCTCCAAACCTTGCCATCATCCAGTCTGCGAGTCCCCCTATGCTACAAACACAGTGGCCATGATCACCTTCAGAAGAGGGAAAAGTTGCCCAGAAAAGGCACAAGATTGTGAGGTGATGGATGTGTTAACTAACCTAATTATAACAATCATTTTGCAAATACATATGTGCATCAAATCACTGTGTTGTACATCTTAAACTTATACATTATATGTCAATTATATCTCAATAAACCTGGGGGAAAAGCTAAAGGGACATCCCAGGGACAGTGTGGCCTGGGGCACGAGATGGTCAGTGACCCTGGCAGGTGGTTGTCACTTTGTGAGGAAGGACAGAGAAAGGAGGGTGTAGAGTGGTGGCTGCAGAGAGGGCAGGACTGCTGAGGAGGGCATCATGTGTTGCATGTCACCTGTGCTCTGGGCCAACAGTGACTGAGCGAGGAAGTGCCAGCTCCCATCATGGCCCCTGAGCCAGGAGCAGCAGTGTGGGAGGCGGGAGCCAGAGGGGCCCTCTGCTCTGGACTAGACCTGGGCCAGTTGGCCTGAGAGGTATTTGGCCACTGCTGTGCCCAGGAGGGAGAAAGACAGGCTCTGGGCAACATGGAGCCAGCCAAAGCCACCAGGTTTGCTATTTCAGATGCTCTGGCTGCAGTCTTTGTTTTGAGCTGCCCTGTCGCCTGGCCAACTCAGACACTGCCACATCTTGTCAGCACATGGCACCTACAACAGATTTGCTGGCCCCGGGATCCCCCATGAGCCGACCCAATGTCCACCTGCCCAGAGAAGTGTGTGGGCGTGAAGCCCGCCTGGACTTCATGGCCACTTGCCCAGCCCCACTGCTATGACCCCAGGTCCTGACCAGCTCCGCCCTCCTGGCTTTCCAGTGGGCCTTCGGCCTCCTGCCTCCAAATCACCCTGCCTGGCCCTTGGTCAAACTCCCCTGGTATCACCTGGTAAGGTCACACATGCCCTTCTGACTCAAAAACTTTTACCAGTTGCACCCTTTGGAGAAAAGCAAGCCCCCTCCTTGAGCAAAACACCCATGATCAGGCCTCATTCTGTCCATGTGGACTGGTCTACAGCACCCACTAGGCCCCCAACCATGAAGGGGACAGCTGCCCTGGACCCATGAACTCTGCAGATGGTTGCCAGGGTAAAGACATGTCCACTCAGACACCTGCACATGACATCCCAGGCAGCTTTATTCATAATGACCAAAAAGTGGCATCAGTCCCAATGTCCTTCACCGGGTAGATGGTTACAAACTGTGGCCCATCTGTACCACAGACCTTACTAAGCAATAAAAAGGAACCCCCATAGACACACACAATGGCCAAAAGACTATACACAGAACTATACCAAATGGGAAAAACTCAACACCAGGAGGCTATATACCTTCTCACTCCATTTATGAAATATTTCTGAGAGGACAAAACTATAGAGATAGAAGACAGATGGGTGGTTGCTAGGGGTTGGGGGCAGGTATAAGGGGTAGAAAAGGTGACACAAGGGTACCTGTGGTGCTGGGAACGGAACACTAAGGACCCTAATGGTGGAGGTGGATTCAGGTGCCTGCACAGGTGGTAACACTATGAGGGACTGACTCACGTATACACCACCTCCCAGTAAAGAAGCTGAGTGGCTCCAGGTCCTGGCTGCAGTCAGACCTCAAGTTCATGTTTGTGGGTTCCCCTGCATGCCCCTTTCGTTCCCCAGTAATACCACGAGCCCAGAGTTTTGAGACAGTTGCATGCCCGTGCTAGTATCACTGTTAAATACAAAACACCCCCACAGTCCTTCCCCTCCAACCTTGCCCAGCTCCCTGCAGAAACCCGAATTCAGTTTCCAAGAAGTGCCCAACAGCCCTGACACCCCAACTGTTCCCATTTACTCTGTGTCTGTGAAGTCTGCTGGTCCCCTGCTTCTACATACTGGGGGCCCACTACCCCAGGGCAGGGCTCTGCCTGTGGCCTCCTGCATCCAGCCTGTAGCAGAGGCCACAGAAAGCGCTGCACAAATTTTTCCTGAATAAACCTGGTCCCAACCCACGGTGCTGGCTTCATTGCACGCCCCCACAGGTGCCCGAGTCCTCTGAGCTGTGAAGGCAAGACTTGACCTCTGGTTACTCTGAGAACAGGAAAAGGGGGTGAGAAGGGAAAGCGGTGGGGGACTGGGGATGCAGCCCCGGGAGGGAAGGTGGGGGTCAAAAGTCCTGCCCCATCCCTGCTGAGCTCCTGGAAGGCAGCAGTGGGACCTGCTCTGCCTGCCTACAGGCCTATCAGGTCCGCTGGGACATAGCAGGGCTAGGGTGTGCAGGATGCGCCCTGGACACTGTCCTGAGCACTGAATGCCCCAACTGAGACTAACTGGAGAAGAGGAAGGAAAAGAGAAGCTCCTCATGCAGGAAGGAAGTCACCGATCCACCTTCACTAGCTGGTGAAGATCCAGGACAGCGGGTCAGGTGGAAGTGATTCTGAGCCCCCAAGCCCTGGCAGACACCACCAAATATGGGAGAGAAGAGGGGTTCAACTACCCACCAGCCGTGACCTGGAGAGCAGGAAGGATAGTGCTTGTCTGATATTGCTGACAAACTCAGGTGTGCAAGTCACCATACCTATGACCCCAGGGGCAGGTGGCTACGACCTGGTAACAAGAACATAAGTGCTGGAGTCAGAAGCTGAGGTTCAGGACTGCCACTGGGCTGTCCATCACTCTGGGATATAAGTAGTGAAGCCAGGAACTCCCAGGACCAGAGAGGCCCAGGCAATAGTAATGCCGGGGACCTGGGCTCTTGGAAATGTAGCCTAGAAATGCAACAAGCTGTGTCAACAGGTCCGAGATCAAAGCCAAACTTATGCATGGGGACACAGAAAATATAAAACCCTGGGACATACTCCTCTCGTCCTCATTCATTCACTCATTCAGTGGTAGAACTATCACCCCACCTCTCACTGGACAGGTTAGGACCTGAGGCACGGAGAGGTTGAGCAGCTTTGCTGAGGTCACATAGCCTATGTAACTAATTATCAGGCCTCAAGAGACTCGGGTCTTCTGGCTTCACAACCACAGCATCTCCCACTACCCCAGAACTTCCATCTCACCACTGACATAGGGAAGTGAGAAAATGCAAGCACACTGGGACTTCGGGGCCACAAAAGAGAATGCACCAGCAGGCACCTGCACTGATAAGGGACAGGAAGGAGGACAGAAACCACCCACTGCTGGACTCATCACATCATCTTATCTCCATGCCAAGGCAAAGTTGGTGGGACTGCAGTCTCCTGCCTGAGGGCCTCTGAGGCACAGACACTAATCACCCCTCAGCGCCTGCTGTAAGAGAGGCCACTGTGCCACAACCATAGAGTAGCAATGGCCATCCCCACCATTTCGGTGGCTGTCTTCTCGGCCCTCACTTTTGTTCCCATGTGCTGGGTCTTACTGCAGTAGTTTCTGAAGACCCTAAGAGTCGGGGGACCTGGTATGAGCCCCCAGTCCTGCCCAACCCCCTGTCCAGCCCAGTTCAGTGACATACCCATCAATATCAGATGAGAGAACTGATGGGGCAGAGATGAGGCGACCTACCTCCCAGTTGCACTCCCATCCCCTGAGTCTCTCTGAGGGGGTCTGATCTGTTGACTCTAGTCCCTTCCAACTCTACACTCCAACTCAGGTCTATGAGCAAATAGGCACAACAGTAGGAAGGGAAGAGTCCCAACTGAAGCCGCTCCCTCCACAGTGTCTACGGTGCATCCCCCACATACAACAGCATCCAGGCGCTGCAGACCAGATAAAGGACCAACATGGTCAAACCATTGAGGGCTGAGCTCCAGGGACCCCACTGTAGGACAGGGAAGCCATGCTCAGCGGCAGAGAAACCCACCTACCAGTGTTGACACCATGAATAAAAATAACACAGACGACATTCCCAAACTTAACACCCATCGTCCCACTTCAACCTTGCAATAATCCTAAGAAATCACTATATGGTTACTGCCATTTCACAGGAGAGAAAACCGAGGCTTGGGAGTCGCAAGGAGACAGAAACCCCACTCCAACACTTTTCAGCTCAGTTCTGATAAGGATACCCACCTCCCAGGGCTGTTCCAGTAGCTTTTAAATGGCAACATATGCAAAGTATCCGGTGGGGAAGGTAGTGACAACAGGATGAAGCTCCTGCTTGCTGAGCACCTACTACTGTGTGCTGGGAGCCCAGGTGGCATCATTGCATTTCATCCTACAATAGTGCTGTGGGAGCAGAGGCACCATTCCCAACCAACAGATGAGGAAACCAAGGCTGGGGAACACCACTGAGTCACCATGGTCTTACCCAAGCTAGCGCATTTGCTAATGCCCAGTGCCAGCTGGCATGGGTCCCCAAATGAGCCCAGGCTACCCAGGCTGAGAGAGGGAGCTGTGATCTGTGCCCTGCAGTCCCTATGTCCACACTGTGCAGCAGAGGGCCACCAGCAGGTGAAGCCTTGCAACCAGGCGAGTTGGGGCATTAGTGGGCACCAGGTGACTCCCATTCCAGTCCCCTGGGGGGACTAAACTCTATCACAGATCAGTCAGCACATGTTTCTAAGGCCTATAAGGCTCTGTGCTACACGGGGGCGTGGGATGGCAAGGACCTAAAGGTGGGGGGCATTGGAGGGATGAGGAGGAGTCACCATGGAAGGAAGACATGCCCACAATCAGCCAGGTACCCTAAGGCAGAGAGGCATGGGGAGCCCGCAGGCCTAGAGGCACAGGAACTATGAATGTTGGTGAGTGGTTGCACAGTCCCTCAAGTCAACCAGATGAGGTCCCAGTACCATGAGCAATTTGAGTTCCATCAAAAAAGAACTCCATATATGGGTTCTCTCAAAGTTCATGGAGATGCCCCAAATCCCATCTGCTACTCAGGGACACCAGCCCAGCAGGCCACTGAGACTGACTATCTCCAATGAACAGGCCACAGCTGCCAGCTGGGAAAGGAGTGCCCTTAGGGGACCAGAGATGGGAAAGCTCCTCCCCACTGCTGTCCTGCTGTCTACCCCATGTGGCTCAGAGTTCCAAACTGGATGCGCCCACCCAAAGGCCCAGAGAGAGAAAAGACAAATGCACCCCCTTTCCAGGGGTCTTCACCTAAGCTCTGTCTAGTTTCCTGCAGTCCGCTCCAAAATACCCAGGACCACAGGCAACAATGACCACAATGTGCTCTGGGGCTGCACTGAGGAGGGCTCCACCACAAGAAGCAGAAAGTGAAACCTGTGGTTAAATGTCTGAGGCCAAGCACTTCCTCCAGTCTCACCGCAGTGACCAGCTCAGCTCAGCACACGCAGAGCCACGTCCGGAAGCACTATGGTCTTCCGTGCAAATGAAGCCCCTGAGCCCAGCAACACACCTGCTGAGGTCATACTCGAGCTCCTGAAACACTGACTGTCCTTTGTAGGGAGGTGCTCCAGGGAGCTGTAGGCCCCATGGGAAGGGGACAGAGTCTCACCCAGGCAGGAGCTTCCTCCCCAGACCAGAAGAGAAATCAAGGGACAGCTGGATCCAAGAGCAGTCTGGGCTCCTAAGGCACTTCCAGGGACTGCACTTGGAAAAGAAGACCCTTTTAGCCCAAAACATTTAATGTAATTTTAATTTAAAGCATATAAAGCACATCCTGGGGTGGGTCAAGGTCCTTCTACAGCCTAAGGGGAATCGAAGGATTGATCAGAGGCCACCCAAGGGCGCTTCCTGCTCTCCTGGTCAGCAGGGAATGCAGCTGGGCCTTTCTGCCAGAAGCCGGTGGCCACGCTCTGCTCCACGCCTCAAAGCACTGGAAGGCACGCCCTTCCCGCCAGGCCACCACACCCCTCGCCGGATTCTGGGCCTTTTCACGGCCCTGTGGGGGCCAGCACGGGCCGGGCTGACAGGAAGCCTGTGGAACTGACCGCCCTACTTTATTTAGAAATCACTGGAGCTGCTGGGCTTAGACTTGCCAGGCCACTGGAACAGGGCTCCCATGAAAGGCCTCGAATCTCAACCGGGAAACCTGCCTGAAGGAACAGACAAGAGGCCCCCTTGGTGGTTTTCTATCAAGGGCCAGAAAAGTCATGGCAAAGGGCTGCACAGAAGCCAGTGGGCCTGCCCAAGACCCCTGCCCCAGAGCTCCCAATTGAGGTTCTCATCCCACGACAGCTGGCACAGAGTCCTGGCTGCACACACACACTCACCATCCTGTTCCTGACCACAGACAGACGTTAACAAGGACACAGCCTGGAAGCCCAGAGCTACCACAGTGAAGACCTGTATCTGTGCATTCATATGTACACTGCATGTTGATGCACACATAGGGCTTTGGACATTTCAAACAAAATTGTGCATCGGACAAAGTAATTTACACTGATTATACACCAGCTCTGCTGCATGTATTTTACATTGTGTACTACCATGAGGCAGGGGTTCTCAAATAGGGGTGGTCCCACCCCTAGGGGACACCAGACCATGTCTAGGAGCACTTGTGGTTGTCACTCTGAAGGGCTGTCACACTTACCATTGAGTGTGTGGGACTAGGGAGGCTGCTCAATACCCCATAGTGCCCAGAAGAGCCCCTTAACAGAGACTGACCTGCCCCAATTTCCCCAGTACTGAAGAAGAGACCCTGCTAAAAGGAAAAGAGATGCTTCTTTGAGGAATTAAAAATCAGTCTTAAAAAGGAGTGTGGAGGAAGCACTGGGGACAGAGCCCACATGGGTGGTTCACTCTGAGGGCAGGAGTCCAGCTCCAGAAGCTCCTCATCACCAGAACTGGGCATTAAAACCCACTCCAGGCAGAGAGGTCCCACAGGTCAAGTGCATACAGCAACCCCAAAGAGACAGCAGAAGGAAGCGGTGAAGTGAGCAAGGACTTCTCCAGTGACCAGTAACTTGCTCCAACTGGTTCCAAAACCAGAACCTCACAGAAATAAGCCCAAAGCCAAGTGCCAAGGCAGGCACCACCAGAACCTCACAGAAACAGGCCAAAAGCCAGGTGCCGGGGCAGCAGGCACCAGTAGATCCTCACAGAAACAGGACTCACACACCAGTGCCACAGGGTATAATGACTGAGGGGTGGAAGCCCCTCAACCCAGACTGCAGGGCAGTGCATTCCCGTACTGCAGGGGCGGTGGCATTGCTGTGCAGCAGGACCAAGTGGTCTACAGCTCCCACAGCTGGGAAAACTTAGTTTGCCCCTCGATTTTCTCCCTATAGAATGGGGACAGGCCCCGGCCAGTGGCTTGCTTGCTGGGGGATGAGGCGGGTAGAATGAGTCCTTAGAAGCAGGTCAGGCACCGGGCACAGGATGCTC
The DNA here is from genome assembly GCA_004026885.1 of Lyroderma lyra. Classification (NCBI taxonomy): domain Eukaryota; kingdom Metazoa; phylum Chordata; class Mammalia; order Chiroptera; family Megadermatidae; genus Lyroderma; species Lyroderma lyra. The sequence goes on from PVJL010003762.1 coordinate 110,501, forward strand.
AGTAAAGATGCCCTCCCTACACCCTCACACCCCACCCTGTGGTCTAGTCATCAAAGTCCTCCCTGCACAGCGCCCTCATCTGGAAGGATAGGCTAACTGTTGGGAAGTGTTTGCAGGGTTCCCAAAGAAGTCCTGGGCCCAAAGCCTGCAGGATTAGTAATTGAGGCAGGAACTCAGGGTCAGCTCCTAACCCACATATCCCTTGGACCTCTGCCCAGCACTGAGGGCTGTCAATGCTCAGGTCAGAACCCTTGACCTCGGATTTAAGAGCTCACATTGGCTTCACTGTCCTGTCTTCCCCCATGCCTAGGACATTTATCTCTGAAGACAGGGCCCAGTCCCATCATGCAGGCTGGCAGGGGACTGGGCTGGGTGCCTCTTGAGAGTCTCACAGCAGAAACATAGGTGCTCCTATAGCCGACTCCCTTATACTCTCTGGTGGGCAATGGTTGCTTCCAGATCCCCTGCAGGGATCCTGGGGGGCATCCCAGCCCAGGGAGACTACAGACACGAAGCAAGGTGGCAGGAGCTCAAGCCACTTACCTGCGGCCTTGACCTGCACATCAATCTGAAGCCTGGACATGCTCAGGACAGGCGGCAGGGACACCTGGAGTATCACATAGCCCCTAAGCAAGGCCAGCTAATACCAATAAGAAGCAGCTAATTTCTAACCCTTCTCACAAAGTAAACTCTACTGCCTACTGCAAAAGCTGGCCAGTGCCACAAGATCCTCCCAAGTGCCACTCCAACCCCAATGCAAGTTTCCTCCAAACTTTAAGGTTACTATCTGACTTTCTTTTCTGCAAAGACAGTAATCAGAATATATATTTGGAAAAGAGAATAGGGAAGATATTTCATCAAAGGGAGGTCCTGGGAGTACGCTGTAAGCAGGTAAAGCAATGGATTCCAGCCAAGACCTGCTACCTCCCAAAGAGCCACCAATGCCACCTTCTACCATTGGACTCTACACTTCTAAAATCTCTGCCCCCTCCTCCCATCCCAGGCCCATCAAAGCTACCTCTGAGCAGCTTTCATTTCCAATCCTCCCCGCAGTCCAGGAATGAAAATGAAGCAAGGTTCAGGACAGGGCAGGGCAGGGCCCTGGTTTCTGTTTTGTAAATGACCTTCTTGCCTTTGACAGCAGAGGTAAGTCCTTCAACAGCCCTTATTTGGGGTGACAACACTTTGCTGACAGCTGGGCCAACTCCACTCACTGCAACACGTGTGCCCTGAGGAATAGGGGACTCTGACAGGAATCTTCCCCAGAGGGGTAGGAGTACCTAGGAAAACTGGCTCCCACCAAGGCAGAAGGAAAGGGCTTGGGGAAGGCAGAGTTGGCTGGTTCTGAAAACCCACAAAAGCTCCTGGCCTTCAGCTAAAACAGGCCCTGGGAAGAGAGGAAAGGCTGTCTTCTCTCCAAGGGGCTGTACCTCTTTCTGAGGAAAATAGTTTTTCTGCAGAGGGAGGGGAGGCAGGGGAAGGACCTGAGGGAATGGGGGCTAGGAGGGGGACAGGCCCTCCTAGGGAACAGGGCTCCACCTGGTGGGAAGTCAAGATGAGATCCTAAGAGGTGAGGGGTGCATCTGTAGATTACAGCTAAAGGTGTGGGCCTGAACAGATGATGGGGGCAGCAAGGGGGTACACTCAGCGGGGTAGGGGCAGGCCAGCCCTGTGCAGGGAGGAGGCTCATCCCATGAGAAGAGGCAGACCCTCCAGAGTTCTGAGGGCCCTACCTGGACAGCAGAGGCAGGGGATGACCCTGCAGGGATCTGAAGACCTGATGTGGATGGCAGAAACATGGGATTGACCCTGGAGGGTTTTGGGGGCCTGACCTGGACAACACTGACCCCAACGGAATCAGGGACCTGCCATGGACAGCACAGGCTGACCCCAAGAATCCGGGGCACCAATGTGGACAGCAGAGGCTGATCACTAGGGTTTCAGGGACTCAACATGGACAGCACAAGAAGGGGCTGACCCCACAGATATCAGGTGGCCTGAAGGTGTACACCATAGCCAGGGTTGGGTTCCACCAGGCCAGCATAGCACCTAGCTGACCCTAAGGACCCAGGGCCTTCACATAGACAGTATATACAACAGTTGACCCTACGGGATCAGGGCCTCACTGTGGACAGTACAGTATAGGAAGAGGCAAACCCACCAAGAAGAGACAGGCAGGGGCTCATCCCAAGGCCGCAGACCCCGCTGTGGACAGCACGGGCAGGGGCTGTGGACATCATCGGTAGGAGCGCACCCCCAGACCCCCACCATGGGCAGTACAGGCAGGCAGGGGCTGACCCCGAGGCTCCAGCCCCCGCCGTAGACAGCACGGGCACTGGCACGGGCTGTGGACAGCCCAGCAGTGTCGGCCCCGCCCGGCCAGCACGCGCATCGCCGGACGCGGAGCCCGGCAGGCCCGGCCCTACTCACCGAGCAGCAGCAGTTTGAGCTCGCGCCGGGCGTCGCGCTTGTCCCGCCGCAGTTGCTTCTCAATCTCGGCGTTGATCCGCTTGGACTCCTTCACCTCATCGCTGAGGCAACACGCCATCATGGACTCCAGAGTCATCGTCCCGGCCCCGGCCGCCCGACGGCCGCCCCCGCCGCCGCCCCCCGGCCTGGCCCTCGCCCGGAATCGCCCCGGCCGCACCCGCCTGGCTTTCGGCGCTGGTATCCGGGGCTGGCCGGTCCGCTCGACTGCCTGCGAGCTCCGGTCCCGCTCCGCCGCGTACTCCCGCCCGGCCACACTCCGCCCGCGCCGCCGCCGCTACTGCCGCTGCCAACCGCAGCCGCCGCAACCGAGCGACAGCACCGCACAACCTAACACGCGCGGGTCCAGCTACGACGGGCGGGCGGCGCGACCAATGGGAGGGGGCGGCAGCCCGCGCGCCCGCCGCGGGGGCGGGACTAGCGGCCGGGGTGGGCGGGGCGTCAAGCGGGCGGGGCGGAGCGGGGCGAGGCGGGCGCGCCCACGGGTTAGGTTGCGCCGACGTGGGAAGGGGGACGCGCAGCTGGGAGCCGGGCGGGACCGCCCGGGATTGTGGGAATGTGGAGGACTCGGCCATCAGGCTCGGCTGTGTTCGGCCCCATTCGTCCCCGCTCGTCTCTGCTCGGCCCTGCTCCGCTGGAGAGCGGGCGGCAAGGACCCCGCTAATGTGGTCGCGGGGTTTGGATATCCCGGCCCCATGGGAAACACTGGGGTCCCATGCTTTATGGTTTCTCGGGAAACACCCTGGCACTGCCTAATCGGAAAGTACCTTCCACTCATCCATTCTTGATTAATAGAACGCCTCCTGTATACTGAGCCGGGGTGGGAAGGGGTCATTAATGCAGCGCCTGCTATATGCCACGTATGCAGCAAGATTTAATGGCGTTCCTACTGTATACCAGCCATGGACCAAGCATTAATGAAGCACCTGCTCTATATTAGGTGTGGGCCAGGCATGAGTGCAATGCCTGCTATCTAATTAGGCATGGACCCAACTTTAATATATTGCCTGCTATATATCAGACAGGGCAAAAACATTAAGGAGTGCCTACTATAAACCAGGCATTAATGCAGTTTTTGCTATATTGCAGGCAGCAAAAAAGTATTAATGAAGTGAGTACTGTACACCAAGCACAGCTTTAAGCCCTTTAAACCAACCACATTACCCTGTTGATAGTCTTAGGATGTAGCCACGCCCCTGCATTTATGTATAGAGTTTGGTTGCTTTTACCCTGAACTCGCAGACTTGAGTAGTTGCAACAGCCCTAAAATATTTACTATTTGACCTCTTACTGAAAGAGACCTAGAACGAAGCCCAAACACACAGGAGGTGCTCAATGCATTCTGAATGATGGGGAAAAAAGAAAAGCTGGACATGTTCCTCAAGTGCTGGAAACCCATTTTACACCCCAGGAAATCAAGGTGCCATTACCCACAGTTTTCCTGACTATGGCACCTCTCTCAGTCCTGAAATGGCTGAACAACCCCACCCCACCCCCCACCCCGCCTCCACCCTGCACCTAGTCCTACCCAGATCCAGATCCCTTCACACACCTTCCAAACTGCACCTTGACTAGCTGTATTCTGCTGTCTTGAGATAAGGGGTAAGGGGAAGTTCAAAGTCTCCATTTGTTAGTTGATTGGAAGAGTGGGAAGATTAGCTCCTTGAAACTCTCATCTTGGGGGCTTCTATCCCCACCTCAGCCAGGGCAGGGGGTTCCTTGGGTTTCCCCCATTCTGCAAATATAATAGATGAAAGCTTCACTTGAACAAAGAAACTACAACCAAGGAAACAACAAAGATGTCACTCAGGCCTTGACTCAAACATCACCTCCTCTGGGGGGGGGGGTGGGGGGAGTCAGACAGCCATCCCCACCCCAGTCACCACTCGGTTGGATTTACCCCCTACCATTGCACAGCCCGAAATAATATTTTTTATTTATCTCTTTACTCATTTATCCATCCCCATAATATAGAGTGTGTCTGTCTTAGTCACTGCTGTATCTAGAACCCAGCCAGGTACCTAATAGGTGCTCAATAAACATTGAAGGAAAGTTGGATGAGTTGTTTGCAGACATGGTTTGCTATCCTTATCCTCCACCAGACTATGAGTTCTAGGTGGGCAGTGACCACATGTATCTTAATTACCATGGGGCCCCCATGTCTAGCACAAAGCCTTGGGCCTCACCCCTCCTCCGGCAGTACTTCTGTGTGCCAGGTGCTAGCCTGGATAGTAGAATCAGTCACCCATGTGTATAAGTTCCACGTGTGCAGGGAACTTTGCCCATCATGTTCTCTGTGGCATCTCCAGGGCTTGAAACAGCACTTGGCATACAGTAGGTGCTAGATAAATGTTTGAGAAATCAATGAAGGAACCCAGCTCTCCTGGGTGCTACTTTTCTTTCTCTGGAGTAAAAAATAATAATAATTATTATTACAACTTCCTCTTTTCTTCCTTTTTTTTTTTTAAATGTGGGTAGTTCCCGGGCTGGGAATCAAACCCAGGCCACAGCATTGACAGCACTGAAGCCTAGCCACTACACCACCAGGGAAGTCCCTTTTCTTTCCTTCTCTGCTCCTGCTCTTTGCTGTTGTCAGCCTCTTCCTGATGCAGGATTTAAAGCTCAGCATTGAATTTTGCTTTTGCTGCTTACTCTAGTGTGGACATTAGGCAGGTGATTTAACTTCTCTCGGCCTGTTTCCCCATCTGTAAAGTAGACATAATATTAGTTTTTTTTTTTTTCTCAGAGTACTGTTGTAAACAGCCAAAGAGACATTCTTGTGAAACAACAGTAGAAGCTTAATGTTTGCTTAATTATTGAAATACTAGGGGATGGTGGTAAATAACCTCTAGGCTGGCCCCCAGTGAGCTCAGTGTAATTTGCCCCATCTAGGATGTGGACTGAATTTAGTGTTACACTTTAAACAAATAGGATATGGCAGATGTGACTTCAGAGATTGGGTGATGACATGTCTTTGCTCACTCTCATAGCAGTCTTTATAGAAGTCTAGACTATCCTCCTGGACAGCCATGTGGAGTAGAACTGAGGCCTCCCACCAGCAGCCACATGGAAAAGTCATCCTGGAAAGGGCTCCTCCAGCCCCTGTGGAGCATGCAGATGGGGCAGCCCTCACTAGCAGCTTCATTCAGCCTCCTGAGAAATCCTGAACCAGAAAAATCCAGCTAAGTCACTCCCAAATTCCTGACCCTCTGAAATTGTGTGATATAATATTTACTGTTTCAAGGCATTAAGTTTGGGATGATTTGTTACACAGAAATTAATAGCTAATATATGCAGCCAAGAGAAAGAAAAGCACATGTCCGCATAAGACTCCTACACACAAAAATGGTCACAGCAGCTTTAGTGATAACAACCCCAAACTGAGAACAACCCAAATAAATGTCCACCAACAGGTCAGTGGATTAAAACAACAGTGGTCCACCCAGACAGTGGAATATTATTCAGCCATGAAAAGGGGAAAAACCACACCACAACATGAATGAATCTTAAATGCCTTATGCTGAGTAAAAGAAGCTAGCCACAAAAATGTTGTACTGTATGATCCCATTTACATAAAATTCTGGAAAATGCTAACTATAGAAGTGTATAGTGACGGAAAGTAGATTGCTAGTTGCCTGGGGATGGGAATGGGTAAAGGGCTAAAAGAAACTTTTGGGGTGATAGAAATGTTAGTTTACTGTCTTGATTGTGCCCATGGTTGAATGGGAGTAGGAATACAACAAAACTCATCAAATTGTACATTTTTTTTGGCAGGGTGGTTCCCTGGCTGGGAATCGAACCCAAGCCACAGCATTGAGAGCACCAAGAACTGTAATTTTAAACATGTGCACTTCATTGTATGTCAATTAAATCTGAATAAAGCTGTAAAAAAAAGAAACGTTCCAGGAGTTGGTACTTGTAAAGAACACAGTAGGTGCTTAACAAACACTTAAATGCTTAAAAGGACACTGAAATAGAGGCAGGCAGGGTTGGGACTGTAGTTGAGAGCAGAGAAATGAATCAGATGGGAGAAGAGTCGGTGGAGTAATTCATCCCTGCCCCAAGAATTTATTAAATGCCATCTGTGGCACCCTCTTCCCCCATAGCAGCTCTGCCCTAGGCATTGAGGGGAAGAAGCAAGGGGAGCAGTGAGGAATAGATCAGCAGTGGGTGGCTTGTCATTCTCATCCATTTACTAAGTACCTACTATGTGCCAGGAACTGGGTGGGCACTGGGGAGTCCCCCCAGTGAGGAAGATGGGGAAACTGAGGCCCACCAAGAGATAGCAAACTGGCCCTAGGGCCCAACCAGTTGCTAAATGCTGACTCTGCCTTCCCCACTCAGAGGCCCAGAAAGACAAAGTCCACCACTGCCACACCTTGATGTCTGGGAGGACTGACTCCTGGCTCTGTGGGCCTCCTCATCTCCCCCCATGGACATTGGCCTATGTTTTCAGGAGTTTGATTTTATGAGTGGGGTCCATGGACCAGAGAACAAGGCCATTTCTTGGCACATAGTTGAGAGCAAAGGTGAGTGGGGCCCAGGGTTAGAGGCAGGCAGGGCAGAAGGATACCTGAGGTCAAAGTGCCAGCCCTGGAATTATTTGGTAGATTCTATAGCATTCAAATCCCCACCCTTCTCTAGGCCTCCGGGTGGAAAACAGGGCACTTGCCACCTGCCCCTGTAAAGAAAATTGGCAATACCACTTGGACATAGCATCAGAGGATGTCCATGTGGTATTGCCAATTTTCTTTACAGAGGCAGGTGGTAAGCACCCTGTTCTCCACCCTGAAGTTTGGATTCTGCCTTATGCCCTCCAGTACTGTCCCCAACTTGCAACCTTAGAGGATATTCATTTCTTTCCTTTTATTTTTAGTTTTTCAAAGATGGTATGATCCAAGAAGATTACAGGGGTTTGGATTTTTCTGGGTCATGGTTCTGTTCTCAGCACGCAACCTTGGGTCTGGTCTATAGTAGGCACACATGAACATTTGTTGTAGAGCTCCATAAATATCAGCTTGTACTCTTTACCAAAAAAAGATATACAGATAGCCAAGAAGCACTTAGAAAAATGAAAATTAAAAGCACAGTTAGATATGGTTAGACCAGAATGGCTAACATCAGAAAGTCTGACCATACTAAGTGCTGGTGAGAATAGAAGGCAATGAGAACCCTCATCCTCAGCTTGTGGGAATGCAAAATGGTGCAGCCACTGTAGAAAACCATATGGCAGGTTTTCAAAAGGTTAAATATATACCTACCATCAAAGCTAGCCATTTTATTCCTAGGTGTTTACCCAAGAGAAATGAAAACACATATCCATACAAAGATTTGCACACAGATAATCAGGGCAGTGTCATTTTGAGTAGCTAGTAGGGACCAGTCAGACTGTCTGGTCCTCATCCCACACACACTCAGCCCCTGTGTGACTTTCAGGAAGTGGCAGTTCCTCTTTGAGCCCCTGTTTCTTCAGCTGTTAAAATGGGGTGATGATAAAAATTCCCATGTAGTAATGAGCACATGAAAATATGCTCTGCACATCGACACCCAGTAAATATTGGTTTGTGTGATTTTAATAAAATGACCAACATCATTAGTCATCAGGGAAATGCAAACCAGATTCACAGTGAGATACTATTCCACATCCACTAGGATGACTAGAATAAAAAAGACAGATAATAACAGGTGTTGATGAGAACATGGAGAAAACAGGTGTTCAAACAAAAACTTGCACATGAATGTTCACAGCAAAATTATTCCTAACAGCTAAAAATTTTGAATGACCCAAGTGTTCATCAATGGATGAATGGATAAACACAGTGCGGCCCATCCACATACTGGAGTGTTACTCGGCCATGAAAAGGAGTGAGGCACTGACACTCGCCGCAACGTGGACGGACCTAGAACACACACTGCTCAGTGAGAGAAACCAGACACACGGCCACCCAGTGTGTGATTTCATGTATGTGAAAAGTCCAGAACAGGCACATCCACAGAAACAGGAAGTGCGTTTGTGGTTGTCAAGTGCTGGGGGAGGGGTATGGGGAGTGACTGCTAATAGGGACAGGGTTTCTTTTGGGAATGATAAAATAAATGTTCTGGAATTAGTGGTGATGGCAGCATGACATAGCAAATATGCTAAAAACCACTGAATTGTACACTTTAAAAAGGTGAATTTGTGATATGTGAACTATATCTCAAAAAACATGCCAGTGATAAAAAAGTAACAATTCTTACATAACTTGGCACACAGAAGGCATTCAATAAATGCTCAGGATTGTTATTATAATGGGCTGAATGAACACAGCCGGTCTTTTATTCAACCAACATTTACTGAACACCTACTGTATGTCAGGCTTGATTCCAAGCACTGGAAACACAGCAATGAGAAATCAGGCAAAAAGTTTTGCCTCCATAGAGCTGGCATTCTAAGTGGGGTCAGGCAGATAATGAACAAATAGAAACAAGACATATAAGGTATTAGATAGGAGTAATGCTAAAGAAAAGAAAGTAAAGCAGAGTTGGGGGCTTGGGAAGGGGGTGGAATTTTGGATACGGGGATTAGGGAGGCAGTCTCTGAGAAGTGAGCAAGAAATCGGCATCTCTACAAGAAGAGCAATCCACAGAGGGCACAGCTGATGCAAAGAGCCTAGGGTAGGACCTGGCCTGGATTGTTGGAGAAACAGGGAGGAGGCCCATGTAGCTGAAGTAGAGTGATCAAGGAAGGGGGAAAGAGGGAGGAGGTGAGGGCAGAGAGGGTACAGAGGCAGGTCATGCAGAGGGCCTTGTAGGCCACCTAGAGGCCTGCAGCTTTTACATCAGGGGAAGTGGGAGCCCTAGAACACCGTGGACAGAGGGACCTGACTCACATGCTTACTGGCGCCCTCTGGTGGTGGCTTCTTCCGGTAGAACAGGCTATGGGTAGTGGAAGCTAGAGGACTTTGGCAGTGTGGACTTTGCTGGTCAAAGCAGGACATGATGGGTCCTGGACCGGGATGGAGGCTGTGGGAATGGCCAAAAGTTGGCTGGTCAGACTCTGCACTCACAATTTCTGGGTTCAAATCTCAGCTCCATAACCTGAACCATGACCTTGAGGCAGTAATTCAACATTTCTCAATTTTCTTTTTTGTAAAATAGAGACACTGTATAATAGTTACCTACCTTAAAGGGTTTAATTTATGCAAAGTGCTTACTTAGAACAAGGCCTAATTCACAATAAAGAGTCTATGAGTGTTGCTTTTTGTTAGAATAGTAATAATGATTATTATCATTTTATTAGTCTAGTATGGCAGCTGTCAATGGTGATTCTCACCTGGGTATGATAATGCCCTGCCAAGAAACAGTCAGTAATGTTGGTGACATTTCTGGTTCTCAGGACTTGGGCTGCTCCTGGCTTCAAGTGTCTGGAGTCTAGAGAGCCCCTCACAGTGCCCAGGACACCCCCCAACCCTCCACAGAGAGTGACCTGGCCCCAATGTCTAAGTGCACAGGGGAGATCTTGGACTATACTGTCTGGGGCGCTGCGCAGTGTCCAGCACAGAGCCTGGCCAGGATGGGTGCTTCTCAAGCATGTGCAAGCTGAGGAATGCGGCCCCTTAGTTCAGCCTCTGTCTGGGCGCTGGCTCCTGGGACATGCTGCCCCCGTGTGGACGGTCGTGGAACCACGCAGTCTGCAATGCCTGTCGTGGGGAGAGTCTCCACCCGGCACTGCCCACCAGCACTTCCTGCCAAGATGGCACTATTCTAGCTCAGGGCTGTCCGTCATGCCAGCTGCTTATAGCCACTAAGCCCTTGAGATATCTGTGCCAGGGCAACTGAGGAACTCAAATTTTTATTTCCTTTTGTTTCAATTAACTTACATTAAATGCAAATAACCATATATGCCCAGTGATGACCGTGCTGGACAGCCCAGTTTGTAGAGAAAGCAGCCACTCATCTTTGGGAAGGGGGGGGTCCTGGTGTGTATGTCTCTGGGTTGGTGGATGTGTTTCTTTTTATGACCATTTTTTAAAAATTAATATACATATCAAGTGCTTACTGGCATCAGACTGTTCTGAGCACTTTACTCCCATCCACTCAAATCTTTGACTCAAGCACTTTACACAGGTATGCACTGATCTTATATCCATTTTATAAAAGAAGAAACTGAGGGACAGAGAGGAACAGCTACCCAAGTGTTCTTACTCTGTGCTAACCCCCAGCTAAGGGACCCTCATGCCTGATTTTATTCCATCCTCAGAACTTCCTGGAACTGTTAGGACCCATGTTTTACAAACTGAGGTTCAAACAGAGGTTGCACCTTCATCGCAGTCACTCATTGAGTAGAGTAAGGATTCAAATCCACATCTATGAGCCTAAACTGCCTCACTAGAGTGGTTTGGCGGGGGAAGGTTGGCAAGATATATGTAGGACTGAGAATTAGCCAGACTCCAGTCTGAATCTTACGTCTGTTAATTCCTGGCTGTGTGAACTTAGTCAGGTGTCTTGCCCTCTCTGAGCCTTTGTGTCTCCTTGACTATAGCAATTTCCTCTTGGAGCTATTCTGAGGATTAAATTATGTAACTCCTTGTCTTAGTCTGCTCAGGTTGCCATAACAAAATACCATAGACTAGGTGCCTTAAACAATCAAAATTTATTTCTCACAGTTCTGGAGATTGGAAGTCTAAGACCAAGGTACCAGCAGGGTCAGTGTTTGGTGAGGGCCCTCTTCCTGGTTTGCGGATGGCTGACTCTCAGCTGTCTCTTCACATAGCAGAGAGAGAGCGGTCTGGTCTCTTTTTTGTCTTGTGAGGGCACTAATCCCAGCCAGCAGAGGTCCAGACCCTTACACAGCCCACCATCTGCAAAGCTGCTGTAGGCACTTGGCCCTTCAGTGTCTCAGGAGAGGCAGCAGGGGCCTCTGAGGGTCAGGTCAGGTAGGCAGTCACACTTCCCTGTTCCCCACAGTCCCCAAATATCCCCAGATGTCCCCAGAGACACGCCTGCTGAAGATGGCCTCCTAATCACCATATTACTGCACAGCCCCAGGGAAATGCTGGCAACACCTTTTAAAGGCCTTTAAACACCCCAACATCAGCTCCCAGTCCTGCCAACAGTGGGGATCCCAAGGGCACAGCCAAAAACTCCTGGGAGAAAGAGAAGCAGAAAAACAAAACACATTCATTGTCAAACACAGCCGTGGGTGGTGGGGACAAGATTCAGAGACTTGTGTTCCCAGCCTCCTTCAGGCTGGGGGGCCCCCAGCCAGGCCACACTATCTCTGAACCTCTATCGTGTCCATTTGCAAAATGGTTGCCACTCCCAGCTCAGGAGATCCCTGCCACCAGCATCATCATTATTCCTCTTTGTTCATTTATGTGCCATGGATTTACGAGTTGTAGATAGGACACGTAAAGGCTGTGGCGACAAGGCAGCTGCTCTTCCCATTGCAAGACTGGACTCAGGAGACAGGAGTGAGGTGCTTACCTGGGCTTCAAGGTTTAACTAGTGCTGGCGAGGGCGTGGAGAAATTGGAACCCTTAGGCATTGCTGGTGGGAATGGAAAATAGTGCCACCGTCATAGGAAACAGTCTAACATTTCCTCAAAAAGGTAAACATAGAATTTCCATCTGACCCAGCAATTCCACAATTCCACCTCTAGTATCCATCCAAGAGAAATGCAAACCTATGTTCACATGAAAATGTATACATGAATATTCACAGCAGGAGTTCCCTGGTGGTGCAGTGGCTAAGGCTTCGGCGCTGTCAACGCTGCAGCCTGGGTTCGATTCCCAGCCAGGGAACTACCCACATTAAAAAAAAAAAAAGAATATTCATAGCAGCTTTATTCATAATAGGCAAAAGGTGGGAACAACCCAAAACAGCAGCTGATGAATGAATAAATAAAATCTGGAGTGTGTGTGTGTGTGTGTGTGTGTGTGTGTGTGAAAATTATGCAGCCATGAGGAGAAAGGAAGCACTGACACTCTACAATGTGCTCCAACCATAAAGGGGAATATTACTTGACCATGAAAATAAGTGAAGCACTGACACTCGCCACAATGTGGATGGACCTTGCACACACAGTGCTCAGTGAGAGAAGCCAGACACACGGCCACCCAGTGTGTGATTCCATGTATGTGAATGTCCAGAACAGACAGGAAGTGGGTTAGTGGTTGTCAGGGGGTGGGGGAAGAGGTTGGGGAGTGACTGTTAATGACTGTTAATAGGGATGGGACTTCTTTTTGGAGTGTTGAATGAATGAAATAAGCCAGTCACAAAGGGATAAATATTGTGTGATTGCACTCGCAGGAAGTTCCCAGAGGAATCAGAATCATAGAGACAGAAAAGTAGATGATGGTGCAAGGGGCTGGGGGAGGGGAGTGTTTAATGGGGACAGAATTTCAGTTTGGGAAGATGAGAAAGTTCTGGAGATGGATGGCGGGGCTGGTTGCATGACTGTGAATGTGCTCAATGCCAATGAGTAGTGCACTTAGAACTGGTTATGATGGTGAATTGTGTTTATCCATCAATTGGTAGATACTTGTTTCCACTTTTGGTTATTGTGAATAATGCTGCTATCAACATTGGTGTACAAATATCCGTTTGAGTCCTTGCTTTTAATGCTCTGTGGCAGATACCCAGGAGTGGAATTCCTGGGTCATATGGAAACTCTATGTTCAACTTTTTTTTTTAGTTTATTATTTTAATAGCAAACTTACAGGAACAGCACAGAAGACAGAAAACATTAAAAACATGTACTTGCATGTAGGACAACTTAATTAGAAAAATATACCAAATGGATGGAATCCACTATATGTTAAAAATGATATAAACACCATTTAGTTGTCATCAATAAGATATTTACTTGTTTTTCAAAAATCCAAATGCTGGCATTGTCCAGAAAAATTTAACAGTTTATTTATAATCGTTATAAAGTTGAACTGCTGAAACTTGTTCACTGAAACTTTTGACTTGCATTAATGCTTTATGGCCCCGCATTTATATTAAAAATTTACACACAAATGAAAAATGGAAAAACTGCCAATACCTGATTTCTGTCCCGTATATTTCCACTTGCAATTACATACGTAGGTACCTTTTGACCCCATGAGGGGGAAAAAAACTAACGCTCAGAACTACCAATAACAGGAAAAAGAGAAAAAGATTTTTTAAAGAATGAAACGTTCTCCACGTATGCGGCGTGCTAGCTGGATGTCTTTTGGCATAATTGTTACACGTTTGGCATGGATAGCACACAGTCTTCAAAAAGCCCAACCAGATACGACTCACTTGACTCCTGCAAAGTACCAACAGCTGCACTCTGGAACCGCAGATCTGTTTTGAAGTCCTGAGCAATTTCACGCACCGGACACTGGAGGAGAAGTTCGCGAATGAGAAGTTCTGTGGACTTCTGATAACGTCTAATTTCAGGAAGTGCCACGGTACCAGGCCTGTAACGATGAGGCTTCTTCACCCCTCCAGTAGAGGGCGCACTCTTACGAGCGGCTTTTGTAGCCAGTTCCTTCCTGGGTGCTTTACCACCGGTGGATTTGCGGGCAGTCTGCTTTGCACGAGCCACACGGTATAGAGACCTCCTTACCTACCCCCCTCCTCCTTCGGCTGGAGACGGCTGCAAACACTTATGTTTAACTCTTTGAGGAACTGCTGCCCCGTTTCCCTCAGTGGCCACCCCATTTTCCATTTCCACCAGCCATGCACTAGGATTCTAACTTCTCCACGCCCTCACCAGCACTTTCTGTCTTCTACATTTTGATAATAACCTTCCTCAGGCGTGTGAAGTGGTATCTCATTGTGGCTTTGATTTGCATTTTCCTAATAATTAGTGATGTTGAGGGTCTTCTTCTGTGTTTCTTGGCCATGTTTATATCTTCTTTTTTTTTTTCTTTTTGGTATGTGGGTAGCTCCCTGACTGGGAATCGAACCCAGGCCGCAGTGCTGACAGCGCCAACGCCAAAGCCTTAAGCCACTACACCATCAGGGAACTCCCTATATCTTCTCTGGAGAACTGTCTGTTCAAGTCCTTTGTCCATTCTTGAACTGAGTGGTTTGTTTTGTGTTGTTGATGTATAGGAGCAGCTATTTTCTTGCATTCTGTGACCTGTCGTCATTTCCATGGATGGTATCCTTTGATGCACACATTCATTTTGATGACGTCCAATGTATCTACTTTTCCCCTCCTTGACAATTTTGTGGGCGTTTCACGGGGTTCTCAAAATTGGCTTGTCCAAAACAGAATTAGTAAGCCATCCCTGACACTGTGTCTCGGGCCAGCTCACTGGCCACCCCTCAGTCTTGCCATCCCTGTCAATGCTGACCACCCCACCCCACCCCTGAATCTCTCTGGAATCCAGCCTCTTTCCTCCCTACCTGGTGCCCACCCTGGTCCAGCCACACCCCATCTTCACAGGCTCTCTGATCTCCTGAAGTTTTCCTACCAGGGCCAATGCATCCACTGGGCATAGTGCCCAAGGCCTATAGTACTTTTTAGAGGCCCGTGAACATGTTTTAATTTCCTTTAAAATTAGAAGAAGACAGTGAATATAATAATCACAAAAATATCATCATGCATCCAGCCTGGATGATATCTGTCTGTATACCAACATCGTTGGAAAATATCTTAATGTATTTCAGAGAGGAAGGGATCCTCGACAGTCATATCACCGCCCTGCCTCCTGAAGCCAGGAGGAGGTTTCAAAAGCCAAATCTGGTCGTGTTGCCCTCTTTTGACACTCACGATCCTGTAACTCCCCAGCACTGTCCAAATAAATGCAGAGTCCGAGGCCCTTAGGATCTGTCCCCCTCACTTCCCCACCTCCTCTCTTCTCGCCCAACCCCCTTGGTGCTCCCCAATCTTGGCAGCTTTGTCCCCTCTTCTGGGCCTTTACATTTGTTGTCTTCTCCAACCTGATCTGCTGTCACCTAGGCAACCCCACATTGTTCATTTTAGGGGAATCCCTCCAGAATGAACCTCCTGGCCCCTTGCCAAAGTCAGGTTCATTGCATCAAAGTCCCTTCCTCTTCACACTGATGATATTGGGACCCAGTCACTCTGTGGGTGGCTCTCCTGGGCACTGTGGAGTGTTGAGCAGCATCCCTGGCCCCACCCAGAAAGCCAGGAGTACTGCCTCAGTGTGACAACCACAGATGTCCCTAGGTGTTGCCAAATGTCCCCTCGGGGCAGAATTATCCCTGGTTACGAACCACATTAGAGTAACAATCAGAAAAATGCCTGCCTCCCTAGCTATGCTTATGCCAAGTGGAGCTGGGAGCCTGTCCTCCTTGCTCCTTCCTGAGTGGAGAAATCCTGAGTGTCCAGGGCACATACTACATGCAGAACAGACAGCACTAGTCAGTCATTTCCCAGGAAAGGCCATCTGGCTGAAAGAGCAGATCTCAGTAGGCCTGTGCTAGGGACTGAATTGTGCACTTCCCCCACATCTCTGTGTTGAAGCCCTAGCCCCACAATGTGACTGTACCTGAGACAGGGCCTTTAGGAGGTAAAGGTTAAATGAGGTCATAAGGGTGGGGCCCTGATCTGATACCACTGGTGTCCTTACATGAGAGCTCTCCCCACGGACACTCACTGTTGAAAGGCCACTGGAGGTCAGCGAGAAGGCGGCAGTCTGTAAGCCAGGAAGAGAGTTCTCACCAGAAACCGAATCAGCTGCCACCTTGATCTTGGACTTCCCAGTCTCCAGAACTGTGGGAAATAAATGTTTATTGTTTAGAAGCTGCCTGGGCTGTGGTGTTTGGTTACCACAGCCCAAACTGACTCAGCCGTATTCTGTTTTTCCTGGGCAGCTTATCCTGACAAAGATGATTTTCATATTGACCAAGACTCCTTGAGCACCTACTGTGTGACAAGTGCTGTGCGGGGAATGAAAAAGACTAAATCCCTGCTTTGTGGAGTTGACACTCTAGTGGGGACAATAAGCACATACATGGAAATATAAAGACATATTATTATAAAGAAAAATAGAAGAGGGTGACCAAATGGGTGTTGGGCTATTTTAGGGAGGTCCATAGTTACCTGTCTGAGGAGGTGATATCTAGGGGAAGATACTGCAAGGCAAAAGCACAGTATGTGCAAAGGCCCTGGGGCAGGATGAGGCCTAGTGTGTTGGAGGAACAGTGAGGAGCCCTGTGTGGCTGGAGCAGAGTGAGGGGGAGAGAGGCAGGAGGTGAAAGCAGGGAGGGGACGGGGCCAGTTGTGGAGGGCCTTGTCAGGAGGACTTGAGTTTTTATCCCACGGAGGTGGGAGCCCTGGAGGGCTATGAGCAGACAGGGACAGGACCTGAATCAAATTTCGAAAGCCTATAGCTCTGCAAAAGGAAGAAATATTGGTCCTCCCTAGTCACTGCTGTCAGAACCTCCACTCAGAATCATGCTTGGCACACAGTAGGTGCAATAAATATTTACTGAAGGAATGAATGAATAATAGCTCCGTTTGGGGGTGTAGGAGCACCAAGAGCTGTAAAATCACACAGCCCCAGGTCACCCAGCGAGGTTACAGCAGGCCAGGGACTGAACCCGGAGCTGGACAGCTGAGGCCCCAGCTCCACCAGGCCTATCAGAGGGAGTCCCTGTGCCCGCCCGGCGGCCACCTGTTTCCTCCCTGCCTGTGATTAATGGCCATGCAGTTCCATCCATCACACGCCAGCCAGCGCCTGGCTCTGCTGGGAGGCCATGGAGCCCAGCGCTCATTTGTAAGCTGGCCACGAGGCTGGTCTCAGCCGGTTGCTGACATGAGACAGATCCCTGCCCCAATTTGGCCCCAGATGTGGCCCTGAGAGCCCTAGGGAGTAAAAAGACCAAGATGTGGACCCAAGGAATTGGGAATGTGTGGGGGCTGAGGGGTGTGGAATAGCAGCTGCCCAGAGTAAGATCTTGGAAAGCCCCAATTCCCCCACATTATTAATAATTACATGATCAAGACTGTTCCCTCCTGGGTTGCAGTGTTCCGCCCTGCCTTTCCCTTCCCTGCCATGTCCTGTTCTTTCTACCCACCCACCCGCAAAAGCTCCTCCATGCAGTGGGCCCAGCCCAGCCTGCCCTGCTCCTGAACCTCAGTTTGGGCATTCCCCCTAATCTACTGGCCTCCCACCTTGCCTTCCCCCATTCCCACTACCAGCAAACCTTCCACCCCTTAGTCCTGGCAGTCTCTCTGTTGCTCTAAGCCAAAGCTTCTAGGCTGGGAATAATTTTGCCCTCCCCACCCCTGACATACTCACAATTCTGCTTCTCAAGACTGGGTGGGGAGGTGCTCCTGGCATGGAGTGGGTGAAGCCAGGGATGCTGTTAAACACCAGACTATGCCCAGGATGGTTCCACCCCAGAGAACAATCCAAGCCAGAATGTCAAGAGTGCAGATAGAAACCCTACTCTAAAACTTCCCATGGCTCCCCAGTGCCCTCCAAGTAAAATCCCATCTCCTTGTCCCAAAGGTAGGCCCTGCATCATCCTGGCTTCCTGGCCCTCTCCAGCCAGTACCCCACCATGCCTGCCTCACGCCCCACCTGGAGAGGCAGAGATGCATAGTGGTCAAGGGCCAACGTACCTAGGTTCACATCCTAGCTCTGGCACTTACCAGTTGTGTGATTTTGGCCAAGTCACTTAACCTCTCCATGCCTTAATTTCCCCATCTTCAAATGTTATAATTGTAGTACCTAGGGTTAAAATGCTTAAGGCAGAGCTTGGTGCATAGTAAAAGCATATACATAGAGGCTCCCTGGTGGTGTAGTGGCTAGGCTTCGGTGCTCTCAATGCCGCAGCCTGGGTTCAATTCCCAGTCAGGGAACTACTCCCCCCACCCCAAAAAAACAAACATACACAGGTGGGTTAGTTTATTATTATTCACAGTTTGGATCACACTTCTGGGCTTTGCTATGTGCTGAAAGGCCCTTTTTTCTGAAAATTATTTTTCCATAATTACTCTCCTTCAACAGCAAAGCCAAGCCCCTCTTGTGGCCTAGCCCTGACCCCACTGTGCTGGGGGTGCCTGTGTCCAGTTCTGGGGTCTGTTAAAATGGAAGTGTTTGGTCACCCAGTGCCTGCCCAGGTGAGAGTCAGGTGCAGGTGGCCTCCCAGGAGAATGGGCGTCTGGTCCCCTTGGTGGGTATTGGGGCCAGGTCCAGCTTCACACAGGCAGGCAACTCATGCCCTCACACCAAGCCTTATGCTCTCCAAGAAAGGACCCTGCACTTGGTTTAACGCTCTGTTGTCACGATCTCAGAATTCCCAGTAATTTTTAAACAAGAGGCCATGCATTTTCATTTTGCCCATGGGCCCTGAAAATTCTATAGTCATTCCAATCAGTGACTCTTACATGATTTGTGGGGTCTGCATATTCCAGAACTCAACAATAATATTGAAGAACTTTCCAAAAGTTTGCTTCCTTTCTCTTACAGTGTGGGGACTGGGGAGGTCCTACATTTTGTTAACTCATCCCCAGCCCCGGATACTGTCTTTATTTAAAAATAGGTTGACATTTTGCTCATCATGCATTTTTATTTATTTTTATTTTTTATTAAATTTATTGGAGATTAACATTGGTTAATAATGTTATATACATTTCAGGTGTACAACATTATAATCTGGCATCTGTACACTCCAATTTTAGTATACGAGCTGCTGAAGCGAGCACGGCACCTGTACATTCCATTGTGTGCTCACCACCCAGAGTCTAGTCTCCTTCCATCACCATGAATTTTTTTGGCATTTTTAATTATAAAAATATTGCTTTCAAGTATTATTTATCTTAAAGGGTTTTATTTGCGGGGGCTTTAAATTTTGCTTATTCATCTCACCCTTGTCCTGGCCCCTTGTCTACCCAAGAAAAGTGACCCAGGTCTTAACTTTCCATTTTACAGATGGTAAAACCCAAAGCTCAAAACAGTTATTCATCTGGAGAGGGAAAGCTGCAGAGTTGATGATGATATGAAAATTAAGAGACCATGTATTTAACACTCGAGGAGGGTAATATGCTTTACTTCAACAGCTTCTTTGCGGCCTGCTCTCCACATGGCAGTGAGAGAGATCTATCAAATTCCAAGGCAGGTCCAGTCAGTCCCTCCTCTGCCCACAGCCCTCTATGGCTCCCACCTTGCTCAGAGTCACTCTGAAGTCCTCCCTGTGGCCCACAAAGCTCTGGACCAGAATTTGCAGGGCTCAATGCAAAGTGAAACTTTGAGGCTCCTTGTTCAAAAATAATCCAGAATTTCCAGACCGTAACAGCAGATCATGAACCCAAGCACAGGCCCTTCTGTGAGCAG
Organism: Lyroderma lyra; assembly: GCA_004026885.1. Taxonomy (NCBI): domain Eukaryota; kingdom Metazoa; phylum Chordata; class Mammalia; order Chiroptera; family Megadermatidae; genus Lyroderma; species Lyroderma lyra. Next base: position 130,261 of record PVJL010003762.1, read on the forward strand.
GGCCCCAGTGCCAGTGCTTGAAGCTGCGGGCCCTGCCTCCCTGCCCTCATTTCCTCCCAGGCACCCTGGAGCAAGGGGCAATGAGCAAGGAACGGGGCTACCTCCAGGCCTTTGCACTTGCTGTTTCTACTTCCTTGAATAAGCTACTATACCCCATACCCCTGCTGGCTCCCTCTGTCACCTTCCGGTCCTCTGCAGGCAAGGAGGCCCTCTCTGACACCTCCTGTTTAAAATTGCATCTTCCTGGTCCTCCCCCTGCGTTTATTTTCTCCGTAACTGTTACTACCATCTGACCTGCAAGGGTTTGGACTTGAGTATTTGTCTCTTGCCTGTCTCACGTTATCTCCACCAGGGTGGGGATGTAGTATGCCCCCAACCCCACCTCCACGTCCTGGTGCAGGGCCTGACACACAGTAGGCGCTCAATAATGTGTTGCAGGAATGGTTCCCAGGAGGCCGGCGGTATGACCCTGCCTTTCTACAGAAGAGGAAATCGAGGCTCAGAAAGAACAGCCAAGGAGTCAAGGTTACAGAGCATGTCCCTGGCACGCGTCCAGGTCGCGCCATGACAGTGCGAGCTGTTTAGATGGGGCCCCTGGGCCTCTTTCTTTGACAGATAGGGAAACCGAGGCCCAGGCGGCCGTCAGGGCCACCCAGCCGGTAGGGGCGGCGCCCCCGCACGCGGGGCGGGGGCGCGCCCGGCCCAAGGTCACCGCGCCGGCGGCCCGCGGGAGGCGGGCTGGGTGGGGATCCGCAGGCCTCCCCGGGCGCGCGCCCCCCCCTCGGCGGCGCGCACGGGGCCCGGGCAACAGCGGCAGCGGCGGCGGCAGCAGCAGGTGGAGCCGGAGCCTCCGCGCAGCAGAGGCCGCGGCTACTGCCGGCGTCGCCGCCATTAGACAATAGGAGCGGCGGCCGGGCGTGCGGGGAGGAGGGCGGCGGGAGGGGCGGGGAGGGGCGCCGGGCGCGCAGGAAGCGGGGCCCGGGGCGCGCCGGGGCCGGGCGCGCGGGGAGGGGGCGCAGGAAGCGGGCGAGGCCGGGCGCGGGAGGCGGCGGCGGCGGTCCCGGGAGCTGCCGATCGGCGCCGGGACAAAGGCGCGGCCGCCCGGCGCCCCGAGCCGCCCGAGCCAGGGCGCACAGCCGGGGCGCAACCCGCGCCCCCCGCCGCGACTGACATGATGTTTCCACAAAGCAGGCATTCGGTAAGCGGGGCTCGCGGCCCGGCGTCCCCCCACAGGTCCGGGCCCTGCGCGCCCCCCAGCTCCTGGTCGGGCCATTTCCTCCCTGCTCCCGGCCCTGAGGCCCCCCAGGTCCGCGCCTGGCACCCCCACTCTAGGTCTGAGCCCTGCTTTCCCCAGTTCCCTGCCGGGCTATCCTCCCCCCAGATCCGAGCTCTGCGCGCCCCCCTCCCCAGCTCCCTCCCTGCTCGGCGCCTCCCCCCAACTCCAGGGCCCCGTCCCCTCCAGCTCCAGGCCCAGCGCTCCTCTTCCCCACCACACACCAGCGCCCCAGACTTCCCCCCCACTGTAGCTCCCTGTCCCCCTCCCAGCTTCCAGGCGGGGTCTTCTCCAGTTCCCGGCTGGGACACCCCCAGTCCTTTGGCCCTGCGGCCCGCCCCCCACCGAGCCAGACTGGGCCTGGGCGGCCTTGGCCTCGGGCCTGGAGCGCCCTGGGAGCCCCGCTAGGCACTTCTAACGCTGGGATGCTTTCGGGGCCTGTGAGTAGGGGGAGAACCGAAGTGCATCCCTCCTGGAAGAGCTCGGCCTTTTGGAAGGGTGCTGGGAATCTGGGTGGGGGGGGTCTCCCAGAAAATTTCGGGCGCTTAAAGAGGCCCCTCCCCGAAGGAGACTTTGCGGGGAGGCCATGCTGGTCCCCCATTTGGGGAGGGGAACTCCCTAGGACGCGTTTCCCCCTTTCCCGAGGCACTTGGGGAGCTTGGATGGGCACCCCCCCCTCCGCGCTTTGGAGCGGCGGCAGAGGGCGCACCCTGCCCCCCACCAAGGGCGGGCCTTGAAACGCACTCCCACAGCCTGGGGGTGGCGGGGGACGCAGCGGCTCCGGGCGCACCCACCCCCTCCGCTTCCCCAGGAGAGGCGGGGGCAGGAAGCGAGGGCGGGGGCCGCGCCAGGGGCTGTAAACACTGGCCCGGGAAGTGGGGCGGGGCGGCGGGGGGGCCCTGCAGCTGCCCCGGCCGCTGCCTCAGAGCGCCCGCCCAACCCTGACCCGGGACGCCCCCTCCTCACAGGGCTCATCGCACCTACCCCAGCAACTCAAATTCACCACCTCCGACTCCTGCGACCGCATCAAAGATGAGTTTCAGCTGCTGCAGGCTCAATACCACAGGTGAGCTCGCGGCGGGGGTTCCCTCCCCGGGGAGAATGTGGAGGACCCCTCCCCGCAGATGGGAAGGAAGCCTGCAGCGATGTGGTGGCCTCAGCTATATATACGAACACTTAAAAAAATATTTGTATTTTTGTAACAAATTGTATGGCAGGTGCTGTCCTGAGCACTTTACCCATATTAAACTTGTTTAGTCTTCCAAACAGCCTGTTTCAGAGATGAGAGAACAGAAGCACAAAATTAAATCAGTTGTCTAAAAACTCAACTGTATGGCTTCAGAGGCCTGCCCCCCACCCTCACCCCAAAACCTACTGGATTAAAAACCTCCCAACAACTGGAGTTAGGGAATAGACCTCACACCTCCCCCCAAAAATAATAATGGAAAAATTCCCCCAAAGAAAAAATTCTGCAGCCTTTTATCTCTCTCTGCCTAGTTCTGGGAAAAGGGACCCTGATATCCCACTATCTCAAAGGTGTTTCTTACAGAATTTAACATTTCCAAAGGGCTTGCCATGTGCAGAGATCTAAGAGGAAGGAACTTTATTAAGGATTTCTAGGGGATGCACAGCAAGGAAGTGGCGGAACTGAGATTTGCACCTAGTTTCTGGCTTGAAAAAGTAAATTCTCAAAGGCTCTGCTATGGAGGGGGGATTTGCCTGGGAATCAGAAGGGGGTCCCAGGCCATCTATTTCAGGAAGGTTTTGAATGTGTCTGGACTTCAGGTTCCTCACACAAAAAGATCCTGGGTTTTCTCCAAGAAGAAAAAGGGGAGTAGTGATATGTATTGTTTCTTTTCCTTTTTTTTTTTTTTTTAAACATCCAACATCTTGGGGTACTTCCCATTACTCCCCAAGTGTTAATACTGAACACACATTCTTTTGTTTACTCTTCTTTGCTATATTATTGTGCCCATTTCAAAGATGAGACTGAGGCACTGATGGTGGAAGGGCAGGCCCAGGAACTTGGTTCTGGTCCTGTGATGTGACAAGTTTAGGGTCTTTGCCTGGTTGGTGGGCCTGGCCTTTCTGAGCAGCTGCAGGGGATCTTCCCCTCCTTGCCTGGCCCATGCCCACTTCACAGTGAGCGCTGGGCTGCTAGTCCCTGAGACAAAGGGTCAGAGTGCTGCCACAGTGCTATTGTGCCCTCTGGTAAGCCAGTCCCCTCACCCCCAGCTTTGACATCTCTGTCCAGTGAGCCTGAGCTTCCTATTATACAATGAGAGGTCTTACTATGCTGGCACACAGGCTCTGTCAGGCCCTCAAAAAAGGCCAGAAAGCCAGAGTTTTGGATGAAATTTCCTATTTGTTCTTTTTAATGGTGGCAACAAATGTGCATTTAAAAAAAATTACAGAAAACCCCAAGAGGACCACAACCACCCCAACTGTGACTCCTTTTTGGTCAGTCTGGCAAAGTGACACACCAGGCTCCTGGGGTGACCATGATATCAACTGCATTTATTGGATGCTTACTGCATGCCAGGATGCCAGGCGTTATTCTAAAAGCATTTCTGGTCTTAATCCATTTTATCCTCATCACCCCACCCAGAGAGTTTTTTCTTAACAGGCAGAGACCAACACCCAGAGAGGTAGAAGGGTTTGTCCAGAGTCACACAGCATCAGAGTAGCAGGGCGGAACTTTGAACACAGTCCTTCTTTCTTGTGGTTGTGCTGTTAGCTCTCTTTACCTGACACCCTCATGGGGGAACCTTGAGAAATGCCCACAGCTCCTCCTTTCTGGGAGAGCCCGGGAGCAAGGGAGTCACCATCTCTATTACCCAACAGTGGGACTTTTACCCCCTAGTAAAATCAAGGCCCTCAACAGGGTCTGGGTCCCTTTGGAGATTTCTCCGTGAGTCCAGCCCACAGCCTACCAGCCACGCCCCCCAGCCCTCTCCTGGGCCCTTTTGCAGTTTCTATTTGTCCTTCCCCCTTGGAAAGTTTTCCCTAGTGGTTGAGGGAATGGCTCAGAAGCCAGCTTCCTGGCTCTGTGACCTTGAGCTAGTTACTCAACCTCTCTGAGTATCATCTGTAAAATCAGAGATGCTAATAGTACTGACTGACCTCATTGGGTTTCGGAATGGGTAAGTTTCTTCGAATCACTGTCTGACCCAGAGTCAGGGTGTTTGCTCTGACTTTTATTATTACCATCATTTTCTCCATCACCAGATCTGCAAGGCTGGTTTCATAATCCCCATTTTACAATTAGGGAACCTGAGGCTCCCCCCACCCCATCATCACAGAGGAGGTCCTGTTTGTCTTCTGTCAAAGTTTGGGGCTCAGCCCAGCACTTGCCCCCCTCTTCCCTTGTTGTTCTTCAGCCTGAAGCTCGAATGTGACAAGCTGGCCAGCGAGAAGTCAGAGATGCAGCGTCATTATGTGATGGTGAGCCGACCCTGGTCCCACCAAACCTCAGCCACCTCCTCTGGGAAGTGTGAGGACACAGGGTCCGCCTTGCTAGCCTGGCTGCCTGCCCAGGCCATGGTCGAGGTGCCAAACCACCGGGTTGTAGCCTGGGCCTGCCAGGTCCCCTGGCTGTCCTTGGCAGCCAGCAGAGGAGGCAGCAGATGTGGAAGCCAGGAACTGACCTGAGGGAGCAGCAGCCGGATCCCTCCCTGCCCCCATAGTCCCTGGCATCTCAGTGTTTAACCCCTTCTTGCCCAACTTAGGGAAGAAGACTCCTGGGGGGGACCCAGCAGGAGGCTAACACCCTTGAAGTTGGTGGGAGGGGGTGACATGTCCTTCTTTGGCCTGATATTTGAGAACCTGCCCATCCACACTGCCAGAATCACTTGCTTGGTTTCTTACATCAAAAACCCCTACCTTGGCTCAGCCCCTAATTCAGCTCTCCCAGGCTGTGGGGGAGGCAGAGCCAGACACTGAAGAGGGGGTTGGGACAGAGAGGGACCCTGCAGGGACTAGGGACTCCAGAGAGGAGCCACTGCCTGAGGAAAGCTGCATGGAGAATGGGGCACTGCAGCTGGGGTCTTGAAGAATGAGTAGGTGCTTGCTGAGCAAAGGCCTGGAAACTACTTTGCTTTCTTGGGGGGTGGGGGATGGGGAGCCATGGGAGGGTTCAGAGCACAGGAGGGGGGCAGGGTCAGATCTGGGGCGTGGGAGGGGGGCTACTGGCCCCAAAGCCAAACCCAGCAGGCTTTGTTTATCTCCATTATTTATACCCAGGAAGGCAAATTTCCCTGGAGTCTGGGGCCACCCGCAGACAAGACACATAAAGATAAAAGATTAGGAGACCTGGAATGTATGTGTGTTGGGGGGAGCAGTGTGGCTGGATAATTATTCCAGAAGCCACAAGAGTGGGGCTGGGGCCCTAGAGCTCCCCCAGCAGCCCCACCAGGCACCTGAGCCCCTGTTCCTGGTGTGGGTGTCTCCCTCCTCCCGTCTGTCTGCCTCCCACCTGCCTCTCTTTATCACTCCTTGCTCCATTTCTCTTGCTTTCCCCCCTTCTTTGCCTCGCCTCTTTGTCTTTTGAGCCCCTCATCCTTTGCCCGCCCCCATTTTTCTCTCTCTGTCTCCACCCCCCCACAGTACTACGAGATGTCCTACGGCTTGAACATTGAAATGCACAAGCAGGTACGCCCCTTCCCTTTCCCCTTGGTACCCCAGGCAGGTAGGAGCCTGCCCCTTGGCTGAAAATTAAGCCTGCGCCTGTAGTAACTGCCACCCCCCTCCTTCTCAGGTGTCCCTGGGAGGTTGTTCTGCCTGAGGGGGAGGGGCAGGGGCCTTCCACAAACCTGCCGCCCCCACCCCTTTGTCTCCCCTTTGTGACAGCAGTGGGAGGGTGATGTGCCCACTTGTGGTACAATCCTCAGATTGCCCCTTGCCCTCTGGCCTTGCTTTAACTATCTGCCCTGAGGAAACCACTATCAGAGATGTCACATAATAATGACACCACTACCTCCCTTCCCTTCCATGGACTGTTCACTATCTACCAGATGCTCTCTGGACATCATCTGCCCTGGGCCACCCAGACCCCGACTGGCCCAGTCTGGATTTGGGCCTGTGCCTGCACTGTCAGCTGCAGGGCCAAGCACCAGCCTTGGATCCCACCTTTGCCACTGATGGGGTGCCCATGGGCCCCATGCATCGATCCTACCCTGGGCTGAGCCAGTCCCTCTTAGAACCCCAGGCCTCCTGGGCTGGTCTGCACCTCCCCCCATTCCTGCAGGGCAGTGAACCTCTGTGTGTTTGTTCTAGGCTGAAATTGTCAAGAGGCTGAATGGGATCTGTGCCCAGGTCCTCCCCTACCTTTCTCAAGAGGTGAGCACCCCGCCCCGGGCGGATCTGTGGGTAGAAGTGGGTTGGTGGACCATGAACTTGCCCCAGGCCCTCTCCACTCCAACCATCTGGGTCAGCAGCGTGCTGGGTACCCCAGGGCAACACCCCCCGCCCCTTTCTGGACCTCCCAACTACTAGCTAGCCTGTGCAGAAGAGTTCCCAGGCTAGAAAACCCCCAGGGGTGCATGCGGTAGAGGAAGGGGCCTCACCCTTCTGTGGAATTCCCAGCCTGAGTGAGTCATTTCACCTTAAAAATGTCTGCCCTGCCACAGGCTACACCAAGAATTTTTCCCCCATTTTGCTTTCACTTCTTCACCTTCCTGGGATTTCCTGTGGGCTGCTTCAGACGAGGAACCAGGGGATATGTAAGGAGGGCACTCTGCACACACACACTCTGCACACACACACAGACATATAAACAGATAAACACAAATGCAACACATGGCACACACAGATACAGGTTTGTGCAAACATGTAGAGACACACACATACAGATAGGTACACATGTGGGCCACTGACAGATACCCAAACAGACACAGAGATGTAGACACTTGACACAGAGATGGTGCCCAGCTCTTCCTCTTTCACTTTTTTCGGTTCTCAGACTCATGTGAGGCCCACTGCGCATACCCCACGCCAGGCTCTCTGTCAGGTTTATTATCCATAATTCATCATTTCCTCTTTAATTCCTACCCATGTCTCGTCCTTTGGGTGCCATGTGTGCCTAGGGACCATTCCAGAAGGGCACCATGAAAGCCCCAAAGAAGAGGTTCAGGGGACCCTGCAGACTTAGGACTTGTGCTTAACCTTTCATGATGGGCTTCCCAGTAGCAAAGCTGAAAACGGAGATGGTAGATTCTACCATCTGATAGCAGGAGAGACTGACTTTCAGGGAGGGCTGGGGGAATGTGGAAGCTATACCCTAAACCTAGACCATACCCCAACTCTACCAGAATTCACTGGGCCTTCCCCAGCTGTGGAAGGACAGGAGCTTTTAGCAGATCTCACAGCATTGTCTGAGCCCTGCACAGTTGGCCAGGTTGTGTGCTGCGCTTTTCTTTGCACCTGGCGTTGGATAGGTCATGATTCAGGGTTTCTCTCCAACTCACCCAGAGGCCTTTTAAATATCTGGCTCCAACCCCTTTGGGCCTTCTACACATCTCTGTTAGTCCCTTTTTTCCAGATGAAGAGATTGAAGCTTGGTGAAAGGAAATGGCTAGTGAGAAGAGGCTTTCTGGTGGGATGGAAAGCCTTGGGGGTTGGGTGGTAGTGCTAGCGCTACCCCGCAACTGGGCTTTGCCGCAAACCCCATGTCCTTTCCTTCCAGCACCAGCAGCAGGTCTTGGGAGCTATTGAGAGGGCTAAACAGGTCACAGCTCCTGAGCTGAACTCCATCATCCGAGTAAGTCTAGGGTCTGGAGTGGGTGGGAGGGTGGGCTGGCAACTAGTGGGCCCTAGGTGGCTGACATCCCCTCTTCCTGCCCTGCAGCAGCAGCTCCAGGCCCACCAGCTGTCCCAGCTGCAGGCTCTGGCCCTGCCCCTGACCCCACTGCCCGTGGGTCTGCAGCCACCCTCGCTGCCAGCGGTCAGTGCAGGCACCGGCCTCCTCTCGCTGTCTGCGCTGGGCTCCCAGGCCCACCTCTCCAAGGAAGATAAGAATGGGCACGATGGAGACACCCACCAGGAGGATGACGGCGAGAAGTCGGATTAGCGGGTGGCCGGGATGGGGAGGGTAGGGGACGCAAGGGAGACAGACACAAAGAGGAATGTTCACCGCAAGACAGTATAGCTTGGGATTGGCTAAACTCTGGTAGTATTTATGGTAGCGCCTGCTGGGGCCTTAGCCCCACTTGTGTGCCACCCCCTAGCTTTGCTCTGGCTCCCAGCCTCCCCCCCTTCTCCCCTTGTAGCCTGAGTGGGTGAATACCTGCTTATACCACAGATAAGGCAAGCTAAGTCCTGGAGGCACAAATGGGAGGCCAGGTTAGAAGAGAACAAAACCTCAAGAAGTCCGACACCCCCTGCACTTCCCTGTTTCACACACGTGTAACTGACAGTCCGCCCGCCGGGCCCCTCAGGGCACACCCCAGCCTCCTACCCTGGCACTGCATGCAAACACAATGCTAGCTGCCCCTTCCTGCCCTGGGCACCCCTGTGTCCCCCTCCACTTCCTACCCACTCACTTCCTCTGCTAGTTCCAGGTGCCCATGCCCACCTGGTCCTCTCCTGGCCCACCAACAGACAAGCTTAGCCAGGGTGAGTAGGGTGGGGGTGGGCGACCCAAGATTTCCCTTCTCCCTTTTCCGAATAAAAATGAGGGTACTCGAGTTGTCTTGGTTTTTATTTTATTTTTTTCCTTTTTCCAGTATACTAGCTTGTCTTTTAAGAAAGGGGATATTTAAAAAAAAATGTTTAAAAAAAAAGCAACACCCACACCTGTGTCTGTATATAGCCTTTTAGACTGTCGGCTTTTGTTGTGTTCAGTCGTTTGAACTCTGCAGAGAGAAGCGAAAATGCTGTGTTGAGGGTGGGCTTAGCTGTGCCTTTCAAATAAAGACATGAGAAGGTTGGCTGCCGTGTTCCTGCCTCTGTGTTGCGGGCTGCCCGTGGTGCCTCCCCCTTTCTGGGGAGGAGGGGACTTCATGTCTGGGCTCCCCACTCGGTTACAGGACCAGATATTGAGAGTACTGGGTGAGTCCTAAGTGTAGTCTATTTTTGGAACTTAATGTATACATAGAGAAGAGAGTCAGTTGGAGGTTGTAGGTCATACAGCATGGCCCAGGTACTAGAGGTTTAGCAGTGCTGCTTTCTGAGCCCTAGGCCAGAGGGCTCCTAAGTGACATTCTTTTCCCCTAGAGACAAGAAGATATTAAGGCTGCAGAATCTGCCCTCACTGCATGCACATACACATGGACATGGATCCTTTTCCCAGATCAGAGAATGCAGACCCCCGCTGAACCTTGACCCCCCAAGTACAGGTTGACCACCCTGGGGGGAGCCCCAAGGAAAGGAGATTGCCCAAGTGTACCTGGCACTTAAGGCAAAGAAGACCTCGGGCTGCATGCCTAGAAGATGGGGCTGTGTGAGCATGGGGGTGTGGTGTGTAGGCACCCACTGAACTTTGCAAGATCTTTGCAAAGGCTGCATCACACCCAGGGGACTTGGAAGTGCATGAAATTCTCACATGCCTCTCCAATCCAATGGGTTCCCATTGGGGCCAAGGGCACAGAGATGAAGGGAGGGAAGGTTAATGATGGCCGGTTGGCCTTGGGGAAAATGTCTCGTCCCTAAGGAGAGAAAGAAGAGACTGAGAGGTTAAGTGGGTGGTCACACATGTCTCCTGCTGGGTCCTATGCGTTCCCCACTGCAGCAAAAGCACCTCTAAAAAACCACCAGTGTGATGGGTTCACTCCCTGCTTAACATTTACCTTGTGTTGAAAATGAACTCATCTACCAGACTTTGGGAGTATAAATGGTTACAATATTCAGAAGGCTGTTTGGCACCCAGCAATGGATCCATTCCCCAACAGACATGCCACTTGAGTCTGCCCAAAAAGACAAGAGTCTTCAGAGACCTGTAGTTAGTCATCATCATAGCAAACTACCAGCTGTCCAGTAAGGGCAGAATAAACTAGTTGTGATGTAGTTGTGTTGCAGGATACTACACAGCCAAGAAAAGGAGCCCGTTTCCATTCAACACATGCATCTCCCACACATAACACCGAACAAAAGAAGCTGGGTACAAAAGGGTAAATATGGTGTGATTCCATCTAAAGAAAGAACAAAACCAGGCTCAAGTGACCTAGAGTGAGACATCATCATCAGGTTACCCTTGTAGAGGGAGGGGTGAAGGGGCTTTCTAATGGAGTGGGTCATGTTTCATTCCTTAACTTGGAGCTGATACCTGAGTGTGTTCACTTGGTGATAATTCATCAAATTATTCACTTACAATCTGTGTGCTTGGTTATATTTCACAATTTAAAATACATATATACTTTAAAAATAGATTCTCTTTGCCCTCCATGGCCTTTGAAATACATCCTAAGTTCTCCACCTAGGCCCACCAGGGTCTGTTCCCTGCAGACCCTACAGTCCATTTTTCGTAGCAAGCTGCAAACAAGGTGAAACATCTTGCTGTTCCTTGCCTAGAGGCCTTGGCATGTGCTGTCCCCTCTGCTTAGGATAATGTTGTCCTTTTCCCCTCTCCCCAGGGATCTAATCCTCAGAGACACCCAGTAGTCACTTTTCTGATGGCTGCCCCCAATCCTCCCCAAAGGGAGTGACACACACACACACACACACACACACACCCTTGGAAAGTGCCGAGAACAGAGCCTGGCACATCCATTCATTCATTTACTGAGCCCCAGGGATGCAGCAGGGAACAAAACAGGCTCAAATCCTTGTCCTCGTGGGCGGGGTAAACAAGTAAGTAAAATAAGAAAATGTATCAGCAGGCTTGTTGGTAGAGAACAGGCAGAGAAGGGATGGGGATCATCAATTGCACTTTTTAAAAAAAAATTTTGCACAGAGAAGCAACTCAATACATGTCAGCAAATGTATTGAGGGAAGACCTGGGTTTGTACTGGACTCCTACCCCAAGTAGTGATTTGAGGCATGAAGTCTGATCTGTTTCTGGGAAATTGTTCCGAGAATTAGCAGAAAGCTTACAAGGGCTCACTAGCTGTCGGCTGATACTATTATTATTACTGATGTTGCAGGCTGATGAAGGGGACTTGGGTGGGTGGGGGAGGGGTCACAAACCCGACAGGGGCCTTCGCCTAGGAAGGTGCCGTCCTGCCCAGCCAAGGACAAGTCTGTAACCTCGAGTGTCCCTCTGGGCCTCGGAGCCCTCTCCTCATCCCCAACGCGCTTGCGAGGCTAGGTCCCCCGGGCGTTCAGGGCGAGTCCCAGAGCCCACACGAGGAGGGCGGGTGACGAGAGGGTCCTGGGGGTACGTGATCTGGGCCGGGAAGCCTGACGGGCGGAGGTGCCATCTCCGGAGCCCCCTCCCTA